>OU015494.1:207476209-207553709 GCA_907164885.2 Dolomedes plantarius
CGAAACTCGAGCTAAGTCAGCTTGGTATTTTTTTCATGAGTTGCTGAGTGCAAAAGTCAGCCAGTGATAACAGCCATATTTAATGCATTAACAAATAAATTCCACCAACATTTCTTATTATGAAGCGTGGGACGGTAGCTGCCTAACATTCTATCTAGCAAGTCAATTCCACCCATTCCAGTATTATATTTATGCATTAAATTTGGTTGTTGTATGTCCACTTTCTTCTGATCTTTACGTGAATGTTTTTTAGTCGAATGCATTGAGAGACGAGTACAATAATTTGAAGAAACTGTCACTGAAAATTTGTCATTCCATCGGCATAAAAATACCAATCCATCACTAAGTTACCGTTAGCTGTGTATAGTTGGACAAGGCTCCGGTCACAGACTAGCCTAACTAATCGGACGGCCGGGAATAACTTGTATGTCTGTCTCCCGGTGCTGCTATTTTGCCAAATGTACTGCCATTCTTCCATAATGGCCAGTCTTTTCTTTAGCTACGAGCGTGGCCAAGGGATTTTCGTTATTGTCTGGGACTGGGAATTTGCCGAAAGTTTGGCCAGCTCGTTGGCACCTTCGTTGCCTTTGATGCCAATATGTGCCTTTACCCACTTTATATTGAATGTTCCGTCCGATAACTTAATCAAGTCATGGAGCTCCGCGAGGTGTGGGTTTCTTGAGAATTACTTATTGATTCCATGGATTGATGAACGACTGTCGGATAATATTCTAAAGGATTCGTTTTGTGTTTGAGCCCACGTGGTCGCCTGGATAATGGTGTGAAGCTCAGCTTGGAAGACTCTATTGCCGCTGGCCAAGTGGACTGACCAGGTGTAAACTTTTTGGTCCTCCCGGTAAACTACTAAGACTGCGTCTGTGCCCAAATCCGTTTTCGACCCGTCCGTGTAGATTTCTAATTGTCTGGATATGGGGGACTCCTCCACTAGTACTGATTTTGCCGGATAGGTATGCCTAATATTAATTTCTTTTAGGTATTCTTCCGTGTCGTATGTTACTCCGAATAGATCCTACCTCACACCTAGCCTACATACGAGACCTAGCACCGCGTTATCGCTTTGATTTTTTGCTTACTGTTCGTTGGCTTTTTTAGCTGGACTGACGCTCCGCTGTCTGTTTGTGTGTTTAATTGGGGGTTTTGCTGGGGAGTGTCCCCAGACGCGTTATCGTCTACGTCGTATGCGGCTGATTGTTGCACCATTGGTTATTGTAGTACTGGGTGTTTGCGTTTGAATTATTATACAGTGTCCTAAGTTGTGGTGTCATTTCGTGTGCAGGAACCCTTATTACGTATTCCTGTATGAGTGGCTGGTGTGTGTTATTATTTCCTTTTCCCTGTTGCCACTTGGGGGAATTTTTGGAGCGGGAGCCCTCTCTGTTTTATTCGACTCGTTTTCCCTGGGTTTGTGTTCCTTCCTGGAGTTTCCCTTGGTTTCCTTTTGTTGTGCGACTGGCCTTGCGACCTGTTGTGGCTTACTGTTTTGGCCTCCTTGTTTTGTTTTACCCTGGTTCCTAGGGTGCCCTGTTCAACCTATGACGTTGCAGCCTATTAAGTTTCCAAGGGAAGTTACTTTCAACGTAATATTTCCTTACTAATCTGTGTTTGAAATGAACACTCTTTGCTATAGTCTCTTGTTTTTATTGAATTTTTTATATACCTAACTATGGTTCAAGATTCTCGAGAGGTTATCTTCCATAGAAAAGTTTCTAAACTAGGAAATACCAAAATAGCAGAGTTTAGAGTTCTCTTATTTTCTGTCCTCTCAAGCTTTTTTAACGTTTTTTTCTTTGGGGGGGGGGGTGTTTGTGACAATATTGTTAAGCTTTAATTTGTGATCGGTTCATTTACAGTTTTAACTATGGGTATCACTTTATGAAAGGGAACTAAGATTATTACATTAAAAGTACATTAAAAGTTACGTGAAGAACACACTTCAATTCCTCGAAGAGATATTACTGAGAAGTAACAGTTGAAAGTGTTAATTACTCTAAATCTTTACAAACTACGATCATAAATATAAAAAGGTTCCAAAATCAAAATGGGCTACCACAATGATTGTATTTTAGTTGACAAGGATATTGTAATAGTATACCCTCAACAGATTTAGCCTTCAAAAATAGTTGATCCATACTGAAGTCTTCAAGCAGGAATCTGCTATTCATGACTGTATCTAGCTGAACAAACTCAGATAAAAGTAATTTTGATAACCTGAGGTAGAAAAAAAAATGTTGATTTGGACACTCAAATATTTAGCCTGGAGACATCAGAAATTAGATTTTATGTTTTTCTACAGATGAGACTCATCTTATTTGTGTCGGATCAACTTCGACTAACATTCTCTGGCCAAATGCCCGTATACTGGACTATGAAGCAAAAATAAAAACAAAGGTTCAAGGGTTCTTCTTTTATTCACTACAAAGAGGTGTATTTCACCTTTCACTGGTACGACGATCTAAAAATATATACATAATTATTTATGTATCGTGAAACTAGCGAAAAAAGAGTCATAATAACTTTAGAGAATTTAAATATGGGTATGAATGGGATACCCATAATTGCATACGATAAACACCGAGGTACCATAAAAATGAAAATCTGCGGTTAGGATAAGTTCAAACGAAAACACTTTTAATGTAATTCCTGATAAGCAACATCCTCAACGAGGAAAATTATGGTAAACATTGAAAAAAGTGATGTCTGCGAAAAACTAGTGGCTTCAAAGCTAGCTGGTGTGCAAGATGGTATCAAGGGCAAAACTCAGGGCATATTTCATATTACGTATAATGTTAAGGTTTGTGACCGTATGTTACGTTAATCAGGCTGTTATTTAGGAAGTACAGATTAATTTCTGGAATAGAGTACCTTTCATGCAACAGAAAAGAAAGATTAAATGTTAATGAGAACGAAGTAAAATGTTAACAATAATATTGTATTTGTTCAAACATGTATTTAAAAATGTTTACGTTTAAAGAATGGCTTGATAGCACCATAAAATATTTATCCAAGCTACGCTGATTAGTTTTTAAACATTTTGCTATCACGAGAGTCTTCCTTTTAAAGGAAGTTTTTGAGATAATATGACCCTAAATATAATGTCATCTGCGTATGGAAGTGTAACATAGTAATCCAATTAACTTTTTCTAGACTACGTTAAGCACGACGTTTTAAAAATGCTGAACTTAATGCATTCTAAAACGTTAATAATGGAAAACTCAATGAAAATTTATGCTAATTATGCGAATGAAAAACAACAGTTTACATTAGGACGCTATTTCTGTTAAATGTAAAAATTTGAGGCAAAAAACATTTAATTTCTTGGTGCAGCATTTATTATTATGGCTACAACGATGTGCTTGATCCTTATTTAATCATCCACGTTATGTTTTAGCACATTTCATACGCATGCTTTAAATTTGTACTTTTTGCTTTGTTTTATGGTTTTAAAAAGAAACTGCTATCCAAATACTTAAATGTCACATAATGTCAACACACATTTATAAATATTGGATTGTCCTGAAAGCTTTTAAAGGAAAGAGAAATTTCTAAGCTAAGTTTTTAGAAAACCTGTTTGAAATTTTTGCGAAATCTAATTTTTATAAAAGATCAAATGGAACATTTTTTTCTAAAAAGGCAGCAGGTATCTTAATGTTTTAACATATTCTGGAATTTCAAAGTAAACACGATGGTAAAAACTACTTGCTTTTATCTAATAGCAATTTTTTTCAAATAATTTTGTACATTCATTTACATTTCGTTACTGGTTATATTATTAGGGGCATTTTTAGTAATATTCTTTGCAATAAAGTTCTAAATGGCATGTATACCTGAATTTTAAGTTAAGAATGATTTCATTTTAAATTCTTGGTTAATTAATTGCTATTGATAAATTTCTGAAATGAGCGTATGCTTACATTTCACAAAGATTATATACCCCCAATGTATCAGGTGATAATAGTTGTGTCATAATGAATGTGACGTTAAGAACACGTTATTATTTTTGCCAGATTAAATTGGAGTTCTTGCTTTAATCTTGTAAATAATATTTTATTTTCAATGCATCGCTAATTTTATCTTTCAAAAATGATACATCTAGATTTTCAATAAAACTATATGTAAATATTTGTAAATATTTCGATAAAAACATATGCAATATTTGTTCTAAAGCTATAGTAGTCACGAAATTTCTATAACGTTCAATAAAAATGTGAAATGAAATATCTAGTACGGAAAATCTTCGAATTCAGTGAAAGAATAAATTTGTAAACATTTACTTCTATTTATATTTAAGCTATATTACTTTAACTGTTAAAATATCCTTCTTTTTTCAAAATTTGTGAAAAGTTATTCATTTTTACTTATGACTGAAATGCCCAGAGTTAGTCTTTTTCCAAAATGTTTTTTCCCATGAACTTTTTTATTTCTTAGATAGCTTTGCGACCCTCCTTAAGGTACCATCATATCTTATTTATAATATCCTAGGAATCGTATGAAACGTGCTAAGCTTATTTTATTTTCATACATTCATTCATTCATAAGTGCCCACATGTTAAATGGTTTATTTCCTAAATAGTAGTTTTCGAATGACACAAAACTTGATTCTGACAAAATTCCGTGCTTGTATTCAAGTTTAAAAAATTTTTTATCACTTATGTTTCTTTTCATAAACCTTAAGTAACTAGCTGTAGTATTTAGAAGTAGGAGTGATTCTCATAACTGTTCAGAAGTAATGAGTCACTACGTAATACGCTCATTATTACTTAGTGTTTAATAGAGTGAATAAGTATTTCGCTTCTTTTCACTCTATCATTTCCACGCTCCTTGACATGAATACTCCTAACTTCACGGCGTGCTTGCCAAAATGTTCGTAACAGAAATTCTAATAATGTCCAGAAAATCAGCTGTCAGAAACACATGATATTTAACAGATTTAAATAAATTATTTTCAACAAATTTGAAGTTTTTAAACAAAGTGTACTTCTACATTATCCGCACAGTTCTGGTGATGGCTGTTCCTCCCTCATGAGGTAAAATCTCATTCGAAACGAATTTTCTATTTAACGCTTCATGAAAATTACCTCTTTCATTTTCATCGCCTTATAAATGTTCACATTAGGTTAGAAAAACCTACTACCACCGTCTTGTCATGGTCTAAATAAACGTGTAATAACGGTAGAAAAATTACTAGCAATATAGTTAAGTTTGTCCAAATTCTTTTGCAGGATAATTTTCTTTTCTTGACTCTCGCATGTCCAATAAAAACTAAAATTTAGAGCAACGTAGCTATTCCTTAATTAATACTGCCATAATATTCATACTTAACATGTATAAACTGCTCTTCGTGCGTTTTTTTAAGTAAAACTAATACCTTCATTTTATTGATATTTATTCTGTCTGCAAACGGCAAAGACATACATTTGTGTAGCATTGTGATAGCCGGTAAATAAACTATGTATAGAAAAGTCAAAATTACTCGTTTGTAAGATGTTGCCTATACGTGCAGTATGATAGCATACTTTTTAGTTACACTCTGTGAAATTTATGCAAAATTGTATGTTTTTGTATATTTACCACCTGATGATTTATGAAATTACAAACGTACTGATATTAGAGGGAATTAGTTAAATATGAATTCATATTTATTTTTAAAAATGAACATTTGCAAAACATTTGCTATAACAATTGTAGGGGACATAAAAAAATCTCCCATGTTTAAATTCAGTTGGAAAAAATTGATAAGAGAGAGGAAATATTTTTTTTAAATAGAAAAAATGCCTATTTTTTGGAATATTGGATTTATGCAAATATTCCGTATTTTACAAGTTGTATTTTTACTTACAATAATTTTTCCATTTATTCGTTTCATCGCATATTATTCTTGCTATAAAATTAAAAAATGCTTAAATGAAAAATAGATTCTAAAATTAAAAATTACTTTCAATTTGCATTAATAAAACACATTAGATATATAATTTACTTGTTGGATATCTTGAGAAATTTTAAGAAAAAGATCTAATTTTCCGTAAGAATGAATAACAATGAATTGAAGGAAAAATATTTTTCATGTGATCATTTATCTATAAAATTTAGTCGGTTTATACAATGAGATTTTTGAATACGCAGTAATATAAATTCTTAAAAAAGAAATTCATTTAAACAATAAGACGATTTTAATATTTCCCACAGTCCAGTTATTATTATCTTACTGTACAAAGACTAAATTTCTACTTATATTATTTCACATCAACAGTTAGAAATATTCTTTCTCGATAAAAGACTTAAATATTAAATAATGATACCAAAAAACACCTTCATTGGTAAGGTATAGTTAGACAAGCAAGGGAGAAAAATGTGTTTTCATTATATGTTTAAAAAGTTTATACTAACATAAACATAAATGAAAACATTAAAATGTTAACAGAGATTCTTTTCAAACCAAAATATATCGTTATTAAAATGCCCTGTTTGGATAAAAATATTTCTAAAAGTTTTAATTTCAAATTCTAATTAATACCAAAAATAATTTTTTACATTCCCATTTATAAAAAAAACTAGGGAAAATTAGCAAATAATTGCATAATTTTAATAAATATGATTAATTATTACATATGAAACCCCATATGATTAATAAAAAATTAAAAGCTAAAACTTTTTACTCTTATTTAATACTCTTTTTGCTCAGTTTCGCAAAAAGTAATTCATTCAAACAGTAGTATATTTTTAACTTTGTAAAAATCTCCCATGTTTACAAACAATGAATACTTTAATTTTTTTTTTTAATTCTATGAATCCTCATATATTATTATATCCCAGGTTAAACAAAATTTAGATTTTTTAAAATTAATTTTGGGTAGTAAACGTTATCTACTTTAGGTAATTGTGTAATTAAAAACACAGTTTTGGGCGGAATAACATATTCATCATACATTAAAAGAATAATCGTAAATACATAATAGAACTTAAAACTTCTTGAAAGTTACATGATAATGTTTTCAATCATTTGAAAATACTAAAAAATATGTCACACAAAGAATTTTCCAATTTTAGGAAAAACTGAAAGGTATGTTTCTCTAATGTTACATACATGAAGTATATTTTTTTAAATAAAGCGACTTATAATGTCTAGCACTTTCTTTCATTTTAGCTAAAATCAAAGTAAAATAAATAACCTGAAACGTCATAAAAAGTTTACCCACATCATGTGTCACTGAGTGACAAGTTCTTTTTTTTTGGTAAACTTTTGGGGGGATAAATGGAAAACTACTTTCAAAGTGTTTTGTACATTCACTTCAATTTGAGTGCGTCGAAGCTACGTTTTCAACACGTATATTTTTTAAGGTAAAAGCACTTAAAATAGATTATTGAAACTTCTTATGTTTTCTTTAATACTTAAGGAGCACTTTTGTAAAATTGTGTATTATTCCGCGTAGTTTATCATGCGGAAAGTAATTTTGAAATAACGGTTCCATGTACTTTAAATTAAACTTCATTCTTAACTTTTTATAACGTTGTAATTTTTTCATGGAAAGAATATTTTATTTGAGAGTATATAAGAAGTAGTAGCGATACAGGTACAAATTTTTCTTCGCCAAAATAGTTACTGTAATGAAGTTGCCATCTGTTATTTGCATGATAAAACTATCCCTTAAAACAAAAATAAACTATCTGATTGCTGTAAATAATTTTCATTATGTGAACAATCCTAAATATTTTGAGGAACATTCGTTGAGTATATGGCCAAATTCTATATCAAACGGTCATGTAGTAGTGAATATTTTAGGCTCGTACAAAGTGTAAAAGTTTATATAACTGAACTTAGTATCTTACATAACCTTTTTAGAAAAAGATACATTAAAAGTTTAAATACATGTGGCAGGGGTTTGAGAATAAATTACAAAGTTGATCTTATAAATATTGATGAAATCAAATTAATTCTTCAACAGAAAGACCTATAAATTGATATATATATATATATATATATATATATATATATATATATATATATATATATATATATATTATAATATATATTATAATATATATTATAATATATATATATATATGTGTGTGTGTGTGTATTATGTATGTATTTATGTATGTATTTTTTCTGTATGTATTTATGTATGTATTTTTTCTGAGTAAAGAAAAATAAAGGATATAATAAGAATGTTCATCTTAAATTTCTAGTGTTAAATCCTGTAGAAGAAAAATATTTCAGACTTTCTTTACTTCATAAGCCCCAAAAAGCAGTTTCAAATTCATGGCTAGGATGTGCCAAAGCCAAGCTTATGCTTTTTAAAACTGTGAAGATCGTATTTTTATGTATTTAGATTCACAGAAATTGAAACACTTTAAATTTCTGTGACAAGAAATCTGTGTGTGATATTAAGTAGACAAAAATTACTCATAATCTGTAGGAGTACCAGATGGTCATTTTAATTGTTTAATAATGTCGAAATACAATGTCTTAAAAATTTGCACACATGCAAGAAATTTTCTGTTTGTATCATAAAAGAAACTAAAGTTTAAGAAAATGAGTGTTAAAGTGTTAAATTTAGGTCATATTCTAATGCAAAGTCAAATTTTAACGAATTCAAGCCACAGTCAGAAAGGAAGTGCATTATAATACTATACACTCATGGTGAACTTTTCCCAAAATAATAAAAGTTGTCTCTTAAGTCAAATACACTGATAATTTATACAGTATATCTTTTACCCATAGATCCTATGATGTTTTCATGAAAGTTTTATAGATTTCATTAATGTACCTGACACACAAAAAACCTTATGACCTTATTTTATATACTTGTTTAGCTTTTTTAATTATTTATCGTGTTTCTGAACCACCACAAATAATTGAGGAGCCCGTTCACTCCCGATAACTACGGCAACTCTCTGGCGTCAAATATTTGAAACCTCGTTTACTACGCATGCAAAATGTAGATAAAAGTCAAGTCCTTAAAGACCTTTTAAATTTTACTCCTTCTACTCTCCAGCAATTTTCAACTATGTTTATTGAGTGTTCTTATGCATCGAAACTCTGTAGGGTGTTACTATGAAAAAGTTCTTGTTTCGTAAAGATAAGATAAGTAATATGCATTATTGATGTTCAGTAACAGATAAATCTAAAGAAATAAGGGACCAACACTCCATTTCAATACTAACGTTTAATTTTAGATAAATTAAAACTATCAATACATATTTTTTATGGATATATAAGTTAAAAAAGGAAAAAACTCAAATTGACTTCGAACTGTATGTTCGGTTTTGAAATTTCCTTACGTGTTCTTTTTTTATATAAACAATAACTACGTTAATGAGTTTTAGGTGAGTTATAAATGATTTATAAATGTACCAAAATATGTGTTCACACTGAAATTCACAATATGATGAATAGCTATAAATAGCAAAGGTTAACGACAATAAATCTCTGTCTATACTTCTAATGTTGTAATTTAAATGAAAGATTGTGTTGGAAAAGTTTCGAAGATAAACTCACCCGTTTCAGGAGAATCCTTTAGATGCAAACTATTTGTTTAAAGGATTAATAAGCATTTGGGTGTGTTTATGTACAGGATAATAATTTTTAGACATAATCCTTCATTTAACAAATATATAAGATCTGTCGAAAAAGAAAAAAAAAATTCTGAATCTTTTGGCCCTTTTTAATACATGTGCCTGTCAGTTATATATATATATATATATATATATATATATATATATATATGCGTGTGTGTGTGTAACCATTTCTCAGCTGAAATAATAATTCCCAATTGTAATGCAACTAAAATAAGTATGTATTACCAGAACTTAAATTTTTATAAAAAAAAAATATTTAAGTTGTATAATATACAGTAATGCACTCCTAAAATGTTTGCTTTGAGAAAACGTGTTATTCTTAATTTGACTTGATGCTGTATGTTCTTAAAATGTGTATTCAATATCGTATTTATTTTCCAATTATTTTTCTTTACTTCAGTTATAATCCGCAGTTTGTATTATCAGCTTGAGAATTTGTAGATGATACTTTTTTGACAGCTCTGCAGTAATGACCCTCTATTACAGTGGTTGAAAAAGAAGAAAAGTTAATAATTGATTTTTCTTCATTTTGTGAACTATAGTGAAATAGAATATTGCACTATTAATTTTTATATTTTTCTCTCTTTAGCAAAACAACCACCTTTAAAAAATTAAGAACTGTAAATCAAACCGGCGAACATTATAAATGTATTTAGTCCGTTATTTGGATACATGTTTTTATTTAATTTCAAGACGCTTAGTAATTTTACAATGTGTTGAAACTGTATTATTGTTTATACAAGTATTTCATCCTTTTTCAGATTAACAGTAACGAGCAGCTGTCCGATGGATTTGCGATACTTCCCAATGGATCGTCAGCAATGCACAGTCGAAATTGAGAGCTGTAAGTTATTAATCCTGTTATGCATTGATTAAACATAAAAATCATTCCCGGAGATTTCTATAATTATTTCTATGAAAGTTACTTTTTGCATGTACTGTAGTAGATTACACTGGAATATGTACAAGAAAATTAGGGTTATGAAATGTTGCAGATTTGTCTGGACAATGAAATAATTTCTTTTTCTCGCCATAACTATAATGCATTCAAAACTTTCAATGCTTAGGTTTTAAAGGCTACGGGATAAAAGAAAAATACAGACCTAAATTTATGGCAAAACACATAAATAGAGTTAAGATTTTAGTGAAATGCAAGACAAAAAATAATGCTATAAAATCATATTACATAGATCTGAATCGTAAAAAAAGTTTTAAATACTTGGTGTAATCTATCATAACTAAACAAATTGCGTCCTTATAGAAAAAATCACTCATATTTTTCAGTATTGCATACTAATTTTATTTTTATTCAAGATTTTAAAAATATTCGAAACTACCGCAGTCTCTAAAGAATATATTTGGAATTCTACCTAAATTTGGAAGATCAGTACCAATTAAAGTTAAAAATCAGTATAAAAATTTATTCTTTCCTTTTTAAAGTGGTAGGTAACCATTTCATACTGATTATTAGTATTACTTCAAATACGTTGGGGAGACTTCAGGTACTCTGAAATCTGAATCTTTCTTCAATAAACTGCTTGGGAAAGCATCGTTTCATATCAATATTTATTCAAAAGTGGAAATTTTAGATTGTTACATTATTTGAAAATAAAAAAGATACATAATTTAATAAGACTTCATTGTTCAGTAAAATACTTTATCGTATTCCAAAATGGAGTGACATATCAGTAACATAATTTCATTTCTCTTATGCAGTAAATACAAGGCCACGATGTAAGTTCATTGCAGCAATTCTAATTTTCTCATATAAGGAGATATTTCTATACTACAAGGAGGAATATTTATGACTCTTTTGTGTTTTTGCGTTAAAATATAACACTGAAAATCTTTCCCTGTCCTTTTCCTGACAGCAAAATAACATTTTCTTTTCCGATTCGAGCAAGTTTTTTATGTACAGATGTAACAGTATTTCGAATTTTTTTTTCAATTTATATATTTTTTGGAATAATAACAGAAAAAAAATTTATCCAATTTTTAAAATCATATCAACAAATTTAACTTAATATTTATCTTATCTATAAAGGAATCTATAAAAAAAGTTATACCCAAATTCAACGAGGCATTTTTCAAACAATTTTTTTCTTTTTTTACTTAAGTAAATTAAAGAAAATTCGTGTAATGAAGACGCTAATATTCATGAAATGTTTTATGTGCTTCCCCCAACAATCGATAATTTTTGACCTGTTAAACCAGCATTTTTTCGATTAGATGACGCAGAAAAATTCTATGTAGAACTTTTATGTAGAAGTGTCATTTAATTTCTATGTCCCCTGATACGTTATAAAAACATTATCATACGTTATAAAATTCATATCATGAAATGAAACCTAACATATACTATTGTTAACATAAAGTTGTGAAGTATTTATATTGTGAGTGGCAAAGGAATTTTTCTTATCTTGCTTTAAATACGTTTTACCCACTGTGAAGTCGGCATACGTTTCAAAATCCATTTAAGAATTTTAAATTACAATGTACAGTCTACTCTTGATTTTTTCAGACCTCGCAACAGTCCTTAAACACTATAGAATTCTATTTCTATATTAAATTGTTAACGAGTATAAAACATTGTAATGTATATAATTGAGGTTTACAAACTCACATAATATTTCTCCTCTTTTATGAGTGTACATGCATTCCTTTCCTTACAATATATGTCAACTGTATCACCTCTTTATGTATTGTTCTTCATTTTGTTGATAATGCGATTTGAATTTTACAAAAAAACCTGTAACTGTAGAATATGAAACCTTACTTTTTTTACTTTGTGCAAAACTGCCCTCCACAGTATTAGGTCTAAAGATGTTCCAGACGAAATGTTTCTTGAAATAGTCGTAGATAATCCATTTCCTCTTTCTTTCTATGCTTCTCGTGGTGTTTAAATGTTCATCCATACCATTTTTGGACTTGTTCAACGTTATTCTAAACTTTTAATTTCCAGATTCTTCTTCATTAGTGATTTTTTTATATTATAATCACACGCGTAACTGCTTCCGATTTCAAATTTAATCTTTTTTTTTTTGGGGGGGGGGGAGGGGGCATCGAATATTTCCTTATATGATATCTAAGCTTTGAGAAGGTCTCGAGGTGCCCTTGTGGTAACGTGTTGGAATTCGGTGCTGAGGGTGCTTGGATCGAATCCCGACGCGTGCCATCAAACACCTCCGTGTCTATGCCGGATATGGGCACGTTAAATCTGCAGACCGGAAAATCCCTCTTTGAGATCAAAGAGAGTAGAGACGTTACGATCCCCCCAGATGTTGACCCTGGGGGTACTCGGTCCAAACTGAGGTGACAACTAGATAAGACGAACTCCGACCCTTGTGGTGCTATATAAACAAGAGACTCACACTTCAGCTAGAAGCCTCTACAGACATGGTCTGGAACTTCCAGCCAGGGGGCATTAGATACAAGAACAACAAGCTTTGTGAAAGTATGAAAATCCGTCTCAGTTCGTTATTATGACAAATTTAACCGTGCCTCAAAAGTCATTTACGGTTTCATGCTCAAACACCACCATTCAGGTACCAATGTGCAATGTAGACACTTTCCATTGGATTGTTTAACATTTACATAAATACTTACTTTCTTTATATGGAAAGTAATAGAAAGTGGAGATATAATAACATTAAGATATAATGAAATTATATCTATAGTTACGAAATAAAGAAGATATAATGACATGTGTACACATGAGAGATGACCATATGTATGTTGCAAAATCGAAAGTGGTTCGGTGGTAAATTCAATGAATAATCAAACAATCAGATCTAAGGCTAAACAAAGCTCTCGATTAATACCCCTATAGGGCAAATAAAATACAGCATGATCATCTTCATCGACTTTGCTAGTAGGTACTTTTTCTATTATTCCTTGTTTCGAATAATCTTGTAACATCTCGTTGTATTCAATAAACAAAAAGTCGTTCCCGGAGTCGGATAAACCTTTGCTCTGCAATTTCTCTGTTATTATCCAAATTACGCGTATCAGAATTCCATGGTAATCTAATTTTATACCTGCGATTTTCATACTTTATATCAACTTCAAATTGTTGCAAAATTTCATTTTCAAAAATGTCGCTAACTCGTTTTTTATTAATAAGTCCCGAACAATCCAATTCCCAAAATCTTTTAATTTGTTCTGAAATAGCGTCTTCTTCGTAGATCACGCTAAGAGTCAAAGGATGTGACTGTCATATTTTTACCTTGAAGACAGCATCCCAATATGTTTTCAACAGCCACAAGATTTCTACTTAAATGTTTAATATTCCCGGTTACTATATGGTAGTAAAAATCTGCTCCTATCAGCAAGGCAATAGGTTCTTGGCAATCAAGAGAGTTTGCTAATACTAAATTTTCTAATTGTTGATGATCACCAGTTTTTGTCAATTTAGGGGATGGTATATTGGTTCCGGATATTTGATCTGTAACTAAAACTTCAATTTTAACCTTTTGATCTGGAAAAAGGATTCTGATTTTGTATTAACAACATCATAAATTTTCTCGATAGGAATTTTGATTCCGAATGTAAAATCTGATACTTTTTCTATTTTGATTGGTTTTAATTTCAATTTATCAATAATTTCCTGTGTTACAAAGCTCCTCATTGAACCGGTATCTAATAAGACCCTGGTAAAAAGATGTGAATTTTTTGCTTTAACTCTCGCAGAACACGTCTGTAGAAAAACTCTTTTACTTGTATTATGAGAAATTGTAGATACAACAGTTTCCTCTTTATCTTTTTTACTCGGATTCAATTAATTTAGAGGGTTTAATTTATAGCAGAGAGCTTCGTGGTGTTTTCCTTTGCAACGTTTACAAGTTAAGCGTGACTCGCATGTTCGAAACCTATGTCGAGGTGCTAAACATAGAAAGCAACGACTTTGAGCCTTCTTTTTTTTCTATGCTAACGGCTTGGTATGAGAGGGAATTGGCTCAGTTTGCAAAGTAGGCAACTTTTGATACCTCTGTTTTCTCGTACTCATGCTATAAATCCGTGTGTCGATGACGCAACTGATCCGGTTTCGCATCTAAAAGGTTCGTAGATGTGAATTTCGTTTTGTATATTAGATCAAGCACTTTTCTCGGTGTGTGATTAATTACGAAATTACCTTCCCTTGACTGAATTTCTTTTTGAATAAATATCAAAGAATATTCTACATACATTCGATTGTAATCCAGTGTTAAATCTTTAGGTAAAAGTTGCAAAATAACTGCAATGAGCATATATCTGTATGTTTTTGGTTCTACACCTATAGAGGTTAAACTACGCACATTCATTTCAATGTCATCGTGCAATTTTTTCAATTTAGAGATGACATTAGACTTAATTACTGGAGATAAATTAAGCATAATATTCACTTGGGAGTTAATAATAATATCTTTATTGCCAAATTTGGCTTGGAAAATTTTCAATACAGTGTCATAATTTGATTCCGAAATTGCAAAACCTTCGATCGAAGCAACAGCATTTGTTCCCAAGTAACTCTTCAGATAATTCCTTTTTTCGACGTTTGTACGTCATTCGTTGTCGTATATCGCGACTTTAAATGTGTTCCAAAAATTAGAATACTGGGTATAATCCCCGTAAAATTTCTGAATGTTTAATTTTAGTAGCTTTACAACGGGGCCATCATGATGAATTTTACGAGTCAAACTTTCGTGTGTGTCGTTTCGATATCGGTACGACTGTTCTTTTGTTATTTTTAATTTTCTTTTAGCTCTAATTATAACCAACCGCTCAAGATTATCCTAATAATATTGAGCGGACATTACTTCCGTATTAAAATTTAGTAGCTCAGTTTGAGCTTCTATGAGACTATCTAGCTATTTTAAGGATTTTGCTTTCGCGGCTAACTGCTCATCTAATTTTTCTACAATGTCACAATCTAAACTGAGATTTTAAATTATTAACTAATTTAGAAATAGCTGTTGTAATTACTGTTCTTTTTTCATCAATTTTTCAATGTCAGCCAATTTGAGGGAGAAAACACAAAACGATATTTCCTTGGCAGTCTTCACACACTTGAATTAACGCTATCCAAAATCCAAAGTTCTATTCTTAATGCTATCTACAAGTTCTTAGAACACGAAGTTCAGTATCGTTGTTAGCCGTAATACAGCATGTTGCAAAATCGACAGTGGTTCAGTGGTAAATTCAAAGAATAATGAAATAATCAGATGTACGGCTAAACATAACAATCAATTTTAATAACACACAAAGTAAATGTCGAACAAAGGGTTAAAAATCCAATCAATAATACGAACATCAAGCTCGTTTGAAATAGCACCTGCGCTCTCGTATCAAAATATTGTTCTATTTATGTATACTTGAGGTAGAGAGGGTACGAGCTTTTCTCGGTGAAGCAGCGTCACCAAACGACGTTTACAATCATTCAAACACAGTAGCGCTACCTAACTGAAACTTTCTCAACATGTATAGACATACGCACGTGACTACTGTTTATGCATATGATTTTACAAATATTACAAGAGGCATCACATGGTGTTTTCCAATTAGTAAAGATAAAATATATTACTGCATTAATGTCGTATGTTATACAGCAATTTAAAGATATTGAAAATGCAGTAAATTTTTTTATACAGTACTAGCTGTAATGCAAATTGCTAAAGGTGTGTGATTAAAAAAATCCTCGCTTTTCATGTTTTTTATTAACATACGTATTTTTTCTAAAGTTAATGCCATGTGAAAATTGCTGATTTTGTCATCCACCCTAACTTCGTTATTTAATGTTAAAAAACATAATAGTATTTTTCACACCGAATAGCTTCAGATCTAAATTTCTTAGAAAAGTCTAAAAATGACATTAGTTTTTTAATGATTCCTTGTAAACTTTCTTCTTCGAATAGATTTATAGTAAAACTAAAAAAGACCGTATTTTTTTTTTCCTTTTGAACTCTATGGACTTTAAAAGAAATAAAAAATAACTATTTTAGCTGTATACACACCTATGATTAAGTGACGATGAACTATCGAAGGTATAAAATGCATTACAGTAAAATTAACTACCTTGGAAGAATAAGTAATTATCAGGATCTCTTGATAAATGATGCGCATATCATCAGGAAATCGAGCGCTATTCAACGTGAAAGGCTGTGTCGTGTCTAAAAACGGAAAAATAGAAAAAAATACGGTGTATCGTAAATGTGCTCTCCGACACGTAAATTAAAGCTTACTGAGAAAGATTGATTTTTTGTACGTGTAGATTCTGTGAAAACTGGATGAAGCACTGTTCAAGCGAGATCAAGCTTTAATAAATTCTGGAATCGATAAGTATTTGGAATTTACTATCAATAGGGTAAAAGAGTTCATCGGGAAATTGATTCAGGATTCATTATTTTCCAGTCGCAATTCATCAGTTTTTATTAAAATCATTATGAATTTGGAATCATTTGGAAATATAGACTCATGGTTTAAAACTACATATTCTGAGACAAAAGAATTCTCACATAGCGAGAAAACAAACTAACGATTTTTTTCTCAAAAAAATCTCGCTGATATTTTAATATTTCATTCTTGTTTCTAATTATCATGTGATTGTATTGCATATCCATACCGTTAAGAAAGATCTTGTTATATATATATATATATATATATATATATATATATATATATATATATATATATATATATATATATATATATATATATATATATATTCATTTATTTATTTATTTATTTATATATATATTTATTTATTTATTTATTTATTTATATTTTTTGTATGGTTAGGAAACTTAATTCTGGTTATACGAGACTTACAAGGTATTACACTTCTAATGGAAATGAGGTTTTTCGTAATACATATTTTTGAAACAGGGTACGCTTGAAGTGTTTAGTTCGTCTAAAAACTGATACACAATTCATATGAGGTTAACCTTTATGAACTGCATCCGTTACATAAATACACCAGAACAAACAAAATTATAGCAAATGCCCTTGAAACTGCAATGTACAGTTTTAAGAATTTAATGTTTTTATAAAACTTATTTTTTTAAGTATATGAAACATTAAACTTAATTTTAAAATCAGTCTTTTGATATTTGGTTACAGGACAATATTAAGGTTTATATATTTGATGTTTAAGCTTTCCTTAAGTAATGCTCCCTAATTTTGAATCCTGAGCATAAATAGTAGTTTCAAAGTATATTTGAAAATTATGGAATTAAATCTTACGCTATTGTTAACAATGCTATTATTATTTTACATATACTTAAAACACATTATATAATTTTTAATCCTTTTTAAAACTTTATAACACAGCTCATTTTTTATGAGTAATTCATAATCGATTAACGAAAAACTTTTTTAAAGTTTTTCTGAATTCCCAGTAAATATTTAACCTCATTACAAAATCATCTGTTAAATGAATTTTAAAAGTTTTTAATTACAAAGTTAATTGTTTTTCAATAAATATTTTCAAGCAGCTACTTAACGAAGGAAAAAAATCTTTATAGATGTAGATTTTAAAAATCTTTTCCACTAGTTCTTTTACTGGTGATATAAAGATATCCCTAAAGGACACAACTGAATGACACCTGTAATATAAACCTTAGAAATCCTTTAAAGTATCGTGAAAAGATGTTATCTGTCCAGAGAAATCAAAATAATGTTATAGCAATTTATGAGAAGAATGAAAAGCAGAGCTAAACTATTATTTTCTGCAGTATACATTGCAAAATGTCAGCGTTTCTACCCGCATCTTGCGCAAACCTACGTATGATGAATTTCCTGACAAATTAACCTTTAATAAAATCCCAATCGATCAGCGGTAACCCTTGGTTTAAGTTATTCTGGGTCGTGAGTAAATGTTTAACGCGGTATTAAATCAGAGTGCACAGTGGAGATATAGCTTCCGGGTAAGAGAGTGATACTGTACTAAAAAAGAAAAAGGATTGTCGCATAACATTGGGAACGGTCTTTGTTCAAGATGTTTATATTTTCCTTCAGTTAGTTTCAGACAAGATGAATAGCAGCCACGGATAGTTTTTCTACTCAATGCAATCAAGCTGTCGTTATACCCATTAAAATATTCAAAGAACAGATAGATAGAGATAGGAATTTAAATGACACTGAAGAATAGTTAGAGAGATGTTTCGGCGTTAAAACTAAAAAAGAATAAAGCTGTGCAGTAAGAGATAATAATTTTTAATGCAACCAAATATCAATGTAAGGTATTTAATTGAATTTATTCCCTTTATGAAATTGTTCAATCAAATTTTCGCACTTTTATCGATTTAAAAAATTTATATTGTAAAGTTACAAGCAGGGTTTTCTATTATGTATTCGCCTTGATTACCTTGTCCGAATACACAGTAATACGAACATTATTTTTCAAAATATTTCCAAAAAGGTTATTAACTAAAGTCCTGTGCTTTGTGAATACCTAGATTAAGATTCTCACATTATTTGATATTGTGACTGTACTTTTTTTCATTATTGTCGATAGAAATCACTTTATCTAAAGATGTTTCAGCTTATTAATAGTTACTCAATAATCCATCCTAAGTCAACCTCTTAATTTTTAAGTAATTTTTGTGAAAATGGGTGTTGTGTGTTCACACAGAAGTTATTTTACAAGTGAAAAATTCATTTACCTATCCGTTTAAAGTTCTCCATTTAAAACATCATATCTTATTTTTATTGAAACATAGTATATTCAGTTGTACTTTAAGTGAAAACTTACTAGAAAAATGTTAGAGAGTTTTTCGAGTGTCTTCTCTGCTACAGAGAATAGATTTTTACTACAATATAATTTCCCCAGTCTGTACAAGGAATAGAAAGTGGGGCTTATACGTATTTAAAGATCATGACTTTGAGCTATTCAGATCTCGAGTACATCTTCAATAAAGCAGAATAATATCCAAGGGCTAACAGTCAGTGGTACTTGGATGATATCATCCGCAAAAATCACAGAGCGTAGAAGAGAGAGGGCTTTAGAAAAACTTTATGATGTACTCATTATTGGGCAAAAAACTGAAAATGTGGTAAAATAACATTTATGGTATATAAATGTTTTAGTAATGTGACTAAAATTATTGTTGAGATTATCGTTAATACTAGCGAGAATATAACTGTCTTTTTCCACGCAAGAGATAGCTCTAACATGTCTACGTTGGTCCCAAAGGAATTAAATTTGTCAATACGTAGGAGAAGATTGTTATAATAATGGAGAGCACTAGGCCATTCTAAAGATTCCATAGAAGACTGTAAATTTTGTTTGTTGCCATTATGGTATACGATTATTTGATAAAAAAATCGGACACACATCTTACAGTTCAAGATATATTATTGCTAATATATCATCAGCTGCATGCAATTAAAGGTGTTAGATAGAAATACGTTTGATGTGACTCAATCGTAATGAAGGATAGGAGATATCTAAGCTCTGAATCTCCAAATATCTTTTTAAACAGAATCGAATCTATCTGATAAAAGTGTCGTTTCGGAGTACTCTTTTTTCACACCGCCTAAATAGAATAGAACATTCTGACATTGTCATAAATTTTTTTATTGTATTTAACAATTATTATTTTCTTCCCGAAATATAAAAGCCAGCCGCGTGAAAGAAATACATACTTGTGCGTTATATTTTAAAAATAAGACAAATAAAACTTCTCTTTTCCCCAAAGTTTTCAAATACGAGAGAGAAAACTTTACCATATGGACATGTTCCATATCAGCAGCCAATCAGCTCATAAATTTTTATGTGCAAGAGATAACGCAAGCATCCTAATTTACACGTATTCCGAGATCCCGCGATACGTGATAAACATGAGGAGCCAACAAAAATTACCGAGGGAATGTGAGATCTGCTTCCTCTTTTCTCTTTAAGTTCGCTGATATATGTTTTGCTTAAATAATGTCATTAATATAAGGAGAAATGTTTTCTTTATACACGTGCATAGTCAATCATATTTTTTAAAGTGTATTTTTATAAAATGTTTCTATCTATATATCACAAACCAAATATTTTGCGAATACTATTTTCTTTTCTACATTTGGCTTGATAGTAGTGATCAAAGTTTGAAGATTTTGCTTAAAAGAAATACTAGCAAATGCATATGCTTCCAAGAATATGTGATTCTGGAATGTTTCTTTTTAAGCTAAAAAATTAAAATAGTTTAATTTTCGCTTTGTTTGTTATTGCGTTTTCATGAAACGTATCTTTTTGTTTAAGAGTGTTTCAATAGATATGATCAAATATTCATTTCAAACACAAAACTGAAAGATTCATTCCGCAGATTATTAAAATGAAAGATATTTCTGAATACGTAAAGTTTACACAAGTTAAGAATTTTTGAGTACGTATCAAAGAGCCTGCCTTTATTCTAATAATTGCAGAAGTAAAATATCAAAGGAAACCTTGAAAAAGGAAAATAAGCTTCAGATCAAAAGGTAATGCCTAGAGATCAACAAATTAACTCTCATTCAACTCCACATTTCATTATAAATGTTTTTAAATGATAAATATGAATAAATAGAATTATTCTCAAGAATTATTACTTCTGCGCGAGATTAAATGAGATCTTCAGCCCTTTGGTCTGGATAATTTTCATTCCTTTCTGTTAAATTCCTTTCATTAAAATTCTAATTGAATCTATACTGAATTTTTAAAGATACCACGGAAAAAGTGGTATTGAACTGTGTTTGAAACTGTGTTGAAAAGATTTTATTTCAGTTTTTCATTACAATTATTATGATTTGCAATAGATGTACAAAATCAATTAAAATCTGTACTTTGGATATCGTTTCGATCTTCACTGCTATTATATGAGCCACAAAAACTTTGGGGGGGACCACAATTTTAATTTAAATTTCGTCTACTATGGAATCTAGAATCAACGTTAGATTAATAGGTCTTAAGCCAGAATTTTTGTTGTTATGAGTTGCATGACATTTAATCATGCCATAAATGAATAAAAGGCATTTACAGTCTTTTTCTTTCAAGCATATTATTGCTTAAATCCATAGAGAAAAATGTCCAATATATTGGACTATTTTGAAATTTCAAACAGAGCATTTCAGGAACATACAAAATTTATACGAAATGCATGCAGTTTCTCACGACTGAATGCATTATCAGCTATTTCCTTCGAATCATTTTATTGTTTCGAGTCCCTAAAACATCCGTAAGAATTAGTGTTGCTAATTATATGTCACTAGTAATTTCTTTCTAAATTGTTAAAGCAAAAAATTTAGTTCTCGACATAATGCAAGTTTTAAAGATAGCATGTCCCAAAAATGCATGGGTGTACATTTTTATGTACACAGAAACATGAATGCATAAATATACAGTGGCTCCCAAAAGTGTTCGTACACTTACGATTTTCAATGAACTAGGGGTCTATCTATTAATTAAAATGAATATTTCAGAATGGGTATTTAATAATAAGACTATAATCCATTCTTAACAAAACTACATGAAATATTTTGAAAACATAGTAAAACTTTATTTTTAAGAAACCTGTAAGCAAAAAGTAACAAAACCTTTATCTCTCAAAAGTCATCGTACACTGAAATATTTTCGGATAAATTCATAATTAAAATTATCATCAGGCGCTTTATTTTTATTTTTGAATTGTGGTGGCATTTAAAATATCGTTTGGCTTTAATTTTTGCTTGCCTACTCCGTAATATTCTATTTATTATTTAAAAGTGGCTCGTAGTCGTAAAGAAACAACAAACATTATTCAAAAATTGATTATTTTTCATCATAGTAGTGGTAAATCAGTTCGGAATATTGCTAAATTACTTAATTTATCCCATTCTACTGTGCAGTATGTGATAAAACGCTTTTAAGAAGAAAATCGGATAGAAAACAAGGTAAGAAAAGGTCGTCCGGCAAAGTTAACAAAACGTGATCAGAGATTTATAATTTGAAAATTTGTGAAAAATACCCGTTTGAGAATTTTATTGAAACATTTAATGAAACATTTTCTACTTTAATTTCACCTGAAACTGTTCGATGAGTTCTCATAGCAGCTGGATTATATGGGCGTTCTGCCAGTAGATTTTTTTTTTTGTGAGTGAGAAAAACAGAAAGCTTAGGCTTTCCTTAGCACTATCAATGATAAATAAGCCCCAAACGTATTGGAATAATGTCTTATTTGCCGATGAAAGCAAGTTTAACATTTTTGGTTCCGATGGGCGTATAATTGTATGGAGAAGAAAAAATGAGGAACTTAATCCCAAGAACTTAGTAGGAACAGTTGAGCATGGCGGTGGAGGTGTCCTTGTGTGGGGGTGCATGTCAGCATCAGGACTAGGTAATTCGGTATTTATTGATGGACATAATGAATCATGCTGTTTATATAAATATTTTAAGAGAAAATTTAAAATTCTCAGCTCAAAATTTGGGTATTGGAAACAACTTTGTTTTTTTATCAAGATAACGATCCTAAGCACACGGCTCTCGACGTTCGCCTCTAGTGTCTGTATAATTGTCCACAAGTTTTGAAAACACCACCTCAATCGCCATATTTAAACCCAATAGAACATATTTGGAGAGAACTGGAGGTTATAGAGCGAAAACACGACATTCACACGAAAAGCGAACTAAAAACAATTACGATGGAAGAATGGATGAACATTGATGCAGAAATTACAAATGAACTATTGCAATCCATTCCAAGACGTTTAAAAGCTGTTGTGGATGCTAAAGGATAATCTACTAAATAATAATTTAACGAAAAATCAGAATATTTACTAATATGTAGAGATATTTTACAAGTGTAAGATGACTTTTGAGAGAGAAAGTTTATGTTATTTTTGATTACTGGTTTCTTAAAAATAAAGTTTTACTATGTTTTTAAAATATTTCATGTAGTTTTGTTAAGAATATATTATAGATCTTATTATTAAATACCCATTCTGAAATATTAATTTTAATTAATGGATAGACCCCTATTTCATTGAAAATCGTAAGTGTACGAACACTTTTGGGGGCCACTGTATATGTCGATATTAATACTTACACGTTAGGTTCAGATTTTTAACATTACTTTTAAGGATAATGCGTTTAAACAGCAGACAATTTATAGATGAAGCGCCTCCCTCAATGGGATATCAGTACAACTGAAATGGGTGTCATATAAATTCTTTGTTTATATGCCATTAATTATAATAATCTCAACACATTGATTGCGATACTTTTAAATCAATATCACATGACATAAACAAGAAAACCAACGTAAATAATGCACAAATAGCAATAAGATGCAATTATTTTCCATACGGCCGTTTCGAAGCTACAAAGGAGCTTCTTCATCAGTGCAACGAACTTAGTGGCAGATCAAAAAGCCGAAGACTAAGTCATCAGCACACAAATGTCACATGACATTTTCTCTTTTTCAGAAGTGGTTGATATTCTATCCTTCAAATTTCTAAGATGTCTATCGTTTCTTTCCTTGTGCTATACGAAACTTATTCTTACGTGTTTGTCTTATTATCTTTGTTCTAAATAAATGAAAGTCAATAGCTCTCTCCTGAAATATTTTTTATCTATCATTCAACTCACAGGACATCATAATGATTAATCAGACTGAGTGTTCAAAAACAACGAGATTAATAGACCAGCTGTTTATGTGAGATCCCTGCTGCGTTGTCCAGTTTAACGTCAAACTCTAAACCAAAGTGATGCTTTAAAAAATGTTTTCGGTGAGCGAATAACAACGAGTTACTTACTTTGCCCCTTTCCCATCTGATATATCTGTACATAAATACTTTAATTACAATTCTTTGAAGCTAATGATGTATGTCACTTGACGTTCTTCCACTGACTGAAATGACACATTTGTGAATGCATGATTATTGAGTAATTTGCTTACGAAGCACGACGATCATATTCTGCTGCATGAAAGAATAAAAGCCAGCGCTTAAAAGAGGATTTAGTTACAAACCACCATGATAATTTTTTTTATGATGAGTACTCTTTTTCAGAGTATAATTCTTAGGATTATACTCTGAAACTCTTATTATATATATAATAGACAACGGCTATTATATATATAATAGACTACTCTTATTATATATATAATAGCCGTTGTCTCTGTATAACACTTCCGGTCTGTACTCATCTTTCAATTGAAGCCCTCAGTAAACAAACGTCCGGTTAGGCTTAATTTCAATTTCAGATGTGGATCAGAATTTTTTCTTACTTAAAAACTAATATCTTCTCCATCAAATCACGTTTGTTCAGCCTATTTTTCTATAAAACATTCAGAACTAAAAAAAATTGGATGTTTTCAGCTGTATATTTAACAGTTTTTCAAAATCTGTTTACTTTTGCGATGAATTCTGAAAGTAAACAAACTTGAATGTGAATGAATCAAGTAGCTCAAGTAGTCATATCGCGTAGTGAGCTGTAAAAAACTGGATGGCAGTCCAATACTCCAATCGCATGAAAAACTAAATAAATAAAAAAAATGAAAGGGTTTGCTTTTACAAGGTGTAGATTAAATGCAATATTGTTAGATAATTCGGGATATTTTTTAACTTTCATATACTTTTTCCATTATGACGTCATTATTAGTATTATGACGTCAAAATGACGGGTTACCTTCTAGTAAAAATATATTCATGGTTCAAAATCATTTAAAATTTAATCAAAACAATCCCAATAATTAAACATCAAACTATTATAAAAAATATAAGAAAAAAATTTAATAAACTCTAAATCAAAGTTTTCTGTCTTTTAAACAATTAACAAAACATCTACCACTCTTATTTCTCGTTAAATCATTCCATCCTGAATTATCCCTTTTTCATAGAAATTATGCTAAAAATAAAAATCCATAATTGCAGTTAGTCTCTACTACTAATTAATTCATCTTGTTGTCATTCATTTATACATGCAGCGATAAAAAGATCCCAGAGAAAGCATTGTTGTGCTTCCATTATTAACTTCAGAAGGGTTATCATTGGACAATCAATTCCCACAATAAAATACCATTTCAAAACGAGAGGAAAAAATATTTTTAGTATACATTCGTATCAGCAAACATTCCTATTTGAAGCAAACTGCGATATGTTTGATGTAAGTAAGTTCTTTAATCTGAGGATAAACATTTTTGACGGATGGGAATGGAAACAAAAAAATTAAAGTTGATTAGTTAGTCATCTAAATTTAACGTTTGTAAAAATATCCTGTGCTTATTGTTTTTTTCTTTTCAGTGGTCCACTGTTCCATTCGTTATGTCCACGGAGTAAAATTTGAAAAACTTGAGAACATTTTGATACCATGAACTGGAGTTAAACGAACGCGGAACTTCAATTTATGTACGCCCTTGTTTTTACAAAATACATTTCTGCGCACAAAAAGTATCCCAAGGGAACATAATTATTTTTAAATTTTATTTACGTAATAAAACAGGTTCATTTTCTTTTTTTTAAGGACTGTAATTCAAAACCATAGAAGCGAAGTCTACATGATTGCTGTTTGGTAAATTGGGATACCAAAGAGTTGTACTAAGAGATCTTCTTTAACTTCTACAACAGAGTCGGGCGAAAGCAGTCTGTTTGCACAGCATTCGTGTTTTAAATTATGTATTAGACTTTATCTTGTTGACATAAATTATTATTAAAACTAAAAGTAGTTATCTTCAGTCAGCCATTTTTAAAAATACATTCAGGGGCAAATTTAAATAATTTTCCCCTAATGGGCAAACAAAAATATGAATACCAAAAACAAATATCAGGATGCGGAGAATATGGAACTAGATCACACTCCAAAAACATTATATTAATGTGAATATTATTCCAATCGTTTTAAAGAAGTATATTAGAGCAAAGGAACATTATTGTATCTGATATTAGTTACATTAAATTCGGTCTATAAATCTGGTAAAAACGCTAGTTCTGGGATATTATTTAGTTCTTTATTGTTCTGTAAAATGATGGGAATCGATTCTGATATGTATTTAAATATTAAAAGACACATATCTACATCGTACTCAGCAGCCATGGACTTAGGTTTTGTTCTCAGCATGGCATAGGTGATAAGTACGTCGAAGATCAAAGAATTCCAAATGAGGAATGTCTCGTGAGGAATTTTTACTCAAGATTTAAAAAGTGCAATCTTCCAGCCCATATTACAAAGAACCATTGACTATCATTAATTGCGGTACAAAAGTTAGCGTGCTTGAAGGTGAAAGAATGGGAAAAAATTCGTAGGAGAAGTAAAGAGTTTAGAAATTTAGAGCCTATAACAATGTGGAAAAGTGCTATAACAATGGAAAGTTCAAGGATGTATATGTATAAATTTATAAATTTGCAATTATGCTTCCTCCCCAGCACTTTTTTCAGTCATGGGATAAATTTAGAAATAATCTGCATTAAGAATTATTGTCCCTCCATTGAATTTATCGGCTATACCTTGAAGAGAATCCCATAACAAGGGCGATTCCTAGATGCAAGTTTGCTGAGTAGGATGTAGATGTATGCATGCATGTATACTATATGTAGATGTACACATGGTTAGTCAACGGTTTCATTAATCAATCGAATTTGCACCGAGTAACAATTCTAGGCTAAATCGAACTCTGTAAGCATATTGTACGAAATGTTAAATATTTATTACATCTTTATTATATGTCTTACAAAATCGTTTCATGCCATCTACTGCGAAGAAAAAAGGAAAAACTAGGAAGAACACTTTGTATATGATGAAACAAACCGTATTCTAAAATAATATTTATATAGTTAGCCATACACCTTTTCTTATATCCTAAATTTTCTCTTTACCCTTAAATTCGCCTTTTTCAGGTTTTTATAATACTATTCAAGCAATTGTTTACTGAAAATATTAATATGTTTTTGTCAGTAAATAGAACGCCGAGTAGAAATATCAATCGCTAATTATTTTACAAATAATAGGTTATCACGCTCCTTGTTTGCCTCCTTACCTGCAGATAATGAAATAAAGCTCCACTGACTGAGCGTCCTTTGTTCTAATATACCTCATATAGATCTAGGTAATAAAACGGGCAGCACATTTCTACATTTATTTACCACATTTCGATATTAATTTGATTTAATCCAACTTTATAACTTTCACGAATGTCAAGAAAGTCTACTGGGTAAGAAATGTTGTCATTAAATCCACGTAATAAAATAATAAATTGCAAGGTTGAGAAAAAGGGTGCTTAAGGAACCTGATAAGATAAAAGAAGTGAAATCCTTCATATAACCGCACTAAAATCTACAAGCTCTGAATCATGAAATCTTTCAGATATAATTTTTATCATTTTCTTTGTCGATGCATTTTTAAAACAGAGATTTATTAACTGAATTTTTTCATAAAATGTTTCATTAATTTACAGGTAAAATCTTAGGAACGAATGCACCAACTTAGAGTGTTATTTTTTTCTTGTCTGCATGTGTTGCATTCATTTTTTAACGCCTTGAGAGTTCAGAAATAGTATTTGTTGTTATTCATTTCTTAATAACAAAACAATCAAGAGTCGAATTATTTTTTTTACGTCTTTACAAAATGAAAGATACAGTATCTGATCTCATTTTATGGTGATGTTAAGAAATCGATACATTGTATACTTTAGCTTACACAAAATAACACATTTTCTTCTTAAAGAAAGAGGAAAATATCATAATTTTGACAAGAATGTGTCACAAAAACTCTAGCTAAATCTTATCACAAGAGGAATGTTGTCTTATAGGTGATTTCATCAACGATGACAAGGTAGCCTTTTCTTTTCAAATTACTTTCGGAAAAAGCAAATACGAATATTTTTTGTATTCATTTTGGTATGGTCCCCATCAAATCATTCGACTGGTTCGCGGTGGAGAAGTAATATTCTCTCTGGCTGATTTCTTGTCATCTTTTGAAGTTCTTTTTCGCCTACTTGTTGCCATAGTAACAATGGATTCCAGACCATGTCCCTGAGACGCCACTAAACTCTATTTTTAGAAGAAAAAAAATCAGTATTCCGAAAAGAAAAAGCTCTTTTCTATCACTTATTTTCCGTTCTTTTCTCCTTTGACAAAAATGCATATCCGAATGGATTTTCTTTAGTGTTCATTTTTTCTCTAATTTTATTCTTGTCGATTTTCAGATTTTTTTTTCCTCGTATGTTTTATATTTTTCTCTTTTTTTATCATTGGAGAGACGAGGAATCACATTCCGTTTCGCTGAAAGCAATGTCAAAACTGGAAATGTACTTGAAATATAAAGTCAAAATTCACCCAAAGTAACATTTTATCAAAAATATTCATTGTACCTTTTTTATCCTAATTTTCAGTGGAAGAAATTACTGTTTTGTCTGTTACATTAATGTTTGGTTCTTATTAGTCTTGTTCTTGCAATGACAGAAATTAAGCATATAAATGATTCCAACATTTATTTGAGTGATTATGTAAATCATTGTTTGTAAATTGAATACATTTGCACATATGTGTATAATTACTATTGCCAGCAGTCGGAAATAATTGTAAATCTGTAACAAAATGTGCAAATTAATGATATATGACGCATATTTTCTTACTATGAAATCGATTTATATATTTCATGAATATAGAATCACATTTTAAAGTTTGTGTGTTGAAACTTTGGTGTCTTAGACTTAATTAAGTGTCTTAGTCTCGAGACATGTGAAAATTTCGTTATCATAATAAATATTTGTAATCTACGACAGTGGCCACTGCTAGACTTAGAAAACAAAAGTACCATTATACAGTATAATACAGTATAACATTACGGCACTGCAGGTATTTTATATTTGCTGCTGATATTATTAGGAGATTTGGAGGGAAAGAATACGCACTGTATTTTACTTCTTATAAATGGCTGAAACGTTTGGAGGGAAATATCCTTTATTATAGAAACCCGCTATAATGAAAAACAGCCTGAAATATATTATGATATTATAGTGGAGTAAAACATTCAAAACTTAAATCGAAATTTAAAAGCTAAAACGAATTAAAATCAATTTAATGCGACACACTAGCAAGATGAAATGACGCAAAAGTTTTGCATTTTATACTTTCTCTTTTTGAAGAATTATCTAACTGCCAATTGTTGCAAATTCTTTTGTTGGAGTTATCTTCCCAAATCGTATACTGGTTACCGCCTCTGGCTTCCACAAATTGGGCTCAGATTTGAATCCGAAATGAGGTATGGACGTTCTCGTGTCTTCTCCTCATGGGCAGCTGTGGTGGGGCCCATGTGGGGCAATTTGGGGTGTGAATGAGTCAATGCAAAACTAAGTACCTGTCACGTTGAGAGAAAACAGAGTTTTCTCGACATTTAAAACAGTCCTGAAACACTTTACTCAGAGTTTCGAAGAGGAAAACTCAATCATGGTTTTTGAGGAAAGCGTGTAGTTTTCTAATCAAGACTGGTTTCCTTTAAGTCTCTATTTTATCCTTTCGCCTGTTTCTAGGTTTTTATATTAATGTTTAAATAGTATTTATAGATAGAGAAATATATTCTTCTCAGTCAGTCGCTCTACCGCAGTGATTTGCTGAACCATAGTTATGATGAAACAAGCGTAGCTTCTCTAAAAATTATTGATAGGTAGTATGTACAAAACTAATACATTTTAAACTTTCAACAAGGGAACACTTGGCTACCGCTAGTATCCTGTTAAACCTTCGTCAGCCAAAATGTTTCTTGATAGGGAAGATTTTCAAAATCTGCAAGGTTCTGAAATTAACCTTACACTCTTTGATTTATCCTCGGGTGATCCCGTACTACCTCTGCGTGATTTAGAATCACAGGACTAACAGTTTTTAAATGGAACAAAAACAATGATTGCACAGAAAATTTCTCGAGTATTTCCTTTAAACTTCGGCTTAAGGATAAAGGACTTGTTTCAAGTCATTTTATTAGTCCTAAGTCTACACTTTTCGATAAGAGCATTTTAGACATTTGGAAAGAAGTTGCATCAACCTAAAGCTTACTCAGTCTTCAAATAAGATTGCTTACTGTAGGGGTAAAAATACTCCTCATTTAATATTCGATTGTAAAAAGCACGTTCAAATTCCATAAATTTGAGCTAAGGTAGTTCTTAACTTACCTCGAAAATATCATTACTAGCAAATACTTCATATATGAATGATTTCAAGCAATGTTAATGTCATTACATTACGTATTATCTTCCTCGATTCATAAGCAAACAGCTGAAAAGAGTGATTGTGCCATAGGATGCACACTGCATCGTAGGACAACGAGATCTATTTATCCCTGTAACACACTGTTTCCAAAAATAGCAGTGCAAAAGGAACACCAGACAATAGAAGTCTACGGCATATAGCTTGACCAGATTTGAACCAAGCTGTCAGGATGGTGGGCTTCTGTATGATGTCTCTGGAATGCAGGTGGAAGATTGTGCATGATGATACTTTTGTTTCATCTAAAAACTTTTAGTCCTTTAGGCTCCTATACCGATGTTTTTGCAACAATTTATGCACATCTGGGCTTTGCATGCTATAGTTAGAAGTTAAAGTTTTCCAATGCTAGCATGGTGATGGACTGTGGGGTGTTCTCGATGACCTATTCGACCTATTGAATTGTTTCTACCCACTTGTTCTGCTACTCTTTCTGTTGTGAATTCTGTAATATGTAAGTATTTTTCGAGACGTTTTAAGTCTTTGTTCGTTGACCGTAATTTGTCACCTTTCATCCACTTTCCGTCTGTTTGATGACAAAGGAAAGTTCTTTCTTACATACTACATATACATACTTACATACTACATACTTACATACTGTATATCTTACATACTACATTCTTGCTGCAGGTGAATTTGAGGAAAAAATTTAACACATTTTCATATCGCAATTTTGTTTGCCCAGTATTCGTGTAAGGATGTTGTTATTTTTTCCCTGCAACCTGTGTGAAACACTTATATACACATTTTTATACAGCCATATGCACACCCCAAATTGAATTGATACAAAAACTGTTTCTTTACAATAATTTGCATTGATCAATCCCAAATACAATGTCAAAAACAAATCTAAGGAAATAAATTATATATATATATATATATATATAACAATGCTGTATTTCATATGTCTTTGACAAACAGACGTTAGAGCTATAATATTGTAAATTTAGTAACCACATTGTTTGTTGTTTAACCACTTCTTTACTGAAATTCAGTGAGTCTAGACTGAATCTTTCGACTGCATTCCACAATTTCCCTTCCATCAACTAATGAGAAAAAGGTTGAGGTAGTCTTTACACGTGATGTCTCGTTCTTCATCGTCCTGAATATATCAATACTTATTTTCTTAAAGGAAACGACGTTTTTTTCTGTCTATTTTGAATATTATTTTTCTCTACTTTGCAGAAGATCATCAGACAGAACTTTTTTTAAAACAATTCTAAATTGTTTTTAAATCTATCTCTTTTCTTATTGATAACAGAGTGAAAATTTATGTCATATAATTACTACTTAAGATCTTTTTCTGAGATATAGTATATTATTTTTCCTTCTGTTTCTATTATTTCGAATGTCAGTCTGACTTCCACAACGCTTAAAGAATTCTGCTTCAACACTTTGAAAATGACAGAAGTAAATCCAAAATATAATGCTTTGAACTGAATATAAATCATTAGGCTACATGATTCACATCGTTTATTGTTAAAATAATTTCCATATATTAATAGGATATATTGGTCTTATTAAAAACTCTAAGTCATGTCTGAAGAAACAGATAGAATTTCTCATAATCTGAAAGATAACAGGAAAGAATATTCGATCTTAAACGAATAAAAATTAATAAAGGGATCCAGGTCCAGAAAATCAATATCTTCATTTAATAGCATATTCATGATAAGAATAAAGAATATTTACCTTCTTTCAATACTTTAATGAATCGCCTTTATATAAACACTTTTAAATTTTATTTAATATCTCAGAAAGAAAGAAATCATCTAAATATGTATTTGCGAAGAATACTGAAAGAAAGAAGATATTAAAAACCATTGAGACTAGAATGATTTTTTTTAGTAATTTTGAGTTGAAATGCAGATGAGTATGTGTTTCATAAATGTCCGATCCTATTTTGCCTTCACTAAATTCCATGCCAATATATATATATATATATATATATATATATATATATATATATATATATATATATATATATATATATATATATAAATGTATATACACTCTGTCCCAAAAAAATATATGCAGCCAGAAGGAAACGAGCTACTATCACGAAACTTAACATGTATGTAGTGTATGAGGAGATAAGCAAATTATTATAAATTCAGAAGAACAGACCGATTTATTAAGAAGATATGGCAAAAAAAGGTTACAAATCAGTAAGTGGTAAATCCACCTCAGGCAGGTATACAAGCCGAAACACGGCATGGCACCGAATCAATGACGTCACCTATGACCTCCTGCGGAAGATCATGCCATAATCTTCGCAAATGGGCAGTTAATTCACCCTTTTTCCCGGACGGCTGCAGTTGCCTTCCAACCACGCCCAACACGTGCTCTATTGGCGAGAGGTCTGGTGAACTGGCAGGCCATGGGAGTGCAGCATACCTTTGAAGACATTGTTAGGAGAATCGTACAGTGTGTGGACGAGCGTTGTCTAGCTGAGAAATGGCACCTGGGCGACTTGGTATCATAGGCAGTACAACTGGCGTTAAAATCTTGTTCACGGAACTGCGTGCCGTCAAAGTGCGTTGAAGGATGGCTAGTGGTGATAGTGTGTCCCAACAAATCGCTCCCCACACTGTCACACCTTGTGTAATCGCCGTTTGCCTCTCGACAACAAATGCCGGATCGGACCGGTGGCCTGACCGCTCCCACACGCGTACGCGCTGGTCATCAGCATTGAGACTGAGACGGGATTCATCGCTGAAGATCACACGCCCCCAGTCGGTCACACTCCAACTTGCCTGAGGTCGGCAAAAATCCAATCGACATTGCCTATGATGTGGGGTCAGTGGTAGGCGTCTTAATAGACGTCGGTTTCTTATACCTGCGTCGGCCAGTCGTCTCCCAATGGTTTCCCTTGATACCACCGGACGTCTGGAAGGTGGTAAATGGTGTCGAACCGATTCTAGCGACGTTGTGGGTGCGGACGTGGCCGCTCTTATGATTGCGTGATCCTCGTTCACATTTGTGTTCCTTGGACGCCCTGACCCTGCGCTATGGTAGACTATCTCTTCCGTGATCCATTGTTGCCAACACCGAGCAACTACCATATCGCTCCGACCGAGGTGGTGGCCGATACGCCTGTATGCCTGTCCAACCTGCTTCTCTGAGGCCTACTATATGCCCCCTCTAAAAGTCCGACAATTGTTCGTACTGTCGCCGGTTACGTCTCAGAGGCATCTCTAGTCACAATACCATCCATCCAACTCGACAGATTTGTTTGAATAACCCTATGGCACGAACAATCATGCTTTTAAACTCTCCCAGCTGCGCATCTCATATGCGCATAGCGCACTTACCCTTGTCTCATTGGCGTCGATATTTTAATCGTTTGCATATCTCTTACCAGACTACATTCCTGCCAAGTTTCGCGATAGTAGCTCGATTTCTTCTGGGTGTATGTAATTTTTTATGACAGAGTGTATATATAATGACGGGCGTTGATTCCCGATCGTTGTATGAGCAAAGTTTTGCAGTCTTCTTAGTTCAATCAGTCTTTGGCGTTGTGGAAAGGAACTTCCACACAACGAAGACTTACAACCATATCCATTTTCTTAGTTTCCTTTATTCAATTAAAGTTTACGAAACCACCTCTCCAAATTAGCTCACATCTTAACGCTCGCCATTTCCAAACACGGAGCGTCTCACCGCATGTCCAGTATCAACAAATCTAAATCCCGGTCTAAAACGTATTCTCTTTGTTTTTCGCTATTCCACCTTCCCCAGAAACTTTCAGAACACCGTGATGACATCTGATCCGAAGATGAGCCTTGGACGTGGTCTTCCTGTCAATCAAGTTTGATTCTCCATGCGAGTTTTTCCCCTTTTTTCATCCATTGCTAGTCTCGAAATATGGAAAACAGTGACGTTTAACGCCAGAAATTAGATCTACTTTAAAACCCCCTTTAAATTACTTAACTATTTCCTTTTCTCTAAAAAGATTCTTTATTTATTTATATATATATATATATATATATATATATATATATATATATATATATATATATACTAAGGATATGGTGGTAACGAAGTGTATATGAAATAGTTTTTTTTATTTCAAATCTCAAGCCTGTATTATGAAAAAGCATGAAAACATTTCTTTACTCTATGAAATGAAATAAAATGGTTGTCGCCTTTGATTATTCAGAACCACTTTTTTGTATTTTGGTCAAAGGCTTTTACTATATAACATGAGAAAATAAAGATACTTATAAATAATAATGTTAAGATGTTTTACATAACCTGAATTAAAAATTCCTTACTATCATAATAAAAGGAATTTTTTAATATTTAATATGAGTGCAATGGGTGTATTATTAATTATGTTCTGTTCACTAAAAAATGATCATAGAAATAAGAAATTATTTTTCTAAAAAAATGTTTTACTCGTATTCTTGTAAAATAAATAATAATAATTTTCCCCATTTTATTCATAATTTTTAATTAAAAAATTCGAATTTAAATTTTATTTTTGCATTTGACAAAAGAATTTAAGGAAGATAGAGAATTAAGACATTATATTACATTACGTAACATTTTATGATGGGTAGCGTAAAATAATTTGATCATGTGAAAAAAAATAAAATATTACGCTATTCTTAATTCCATTTTTTCGAAAATACTTTCATATTTGGGCTTTTATCCAACATACTTCAGACAAAAACAGTTCTGAAAAGTTTTAAATATTCAAAGAGCAAGTTTACTGAAATGAAACAATGATGTTTACACTCCTGACTTGAATTTATAAAGAATTTGAATGTACCTATAAATAAGTTTTACAATTTCGTTTCCTGATAAGAAAAGGAACACCTTGAATTTTAAAAAGCATATGTGTGGTGGTATTTCAAATATACTTTTTTTTTTCTCTATGAGGGGTCTAATTTATAATCAATAATATTTTTTTCTAAATGTTAATGTTTTTCAAGAAAAGAAAGACTGGTAGGTTGTATCAAAATTTATTTCTCAAAATATAAATTGTTGTTTAATAATAGCAGTACTCTATTTCATCGCATTAGAGATTAGAGGCATGTACAAAGGCCTCTAATATCTAATACACACATATTAGAGGTCAATCTGCATTATAGAAGGAATAAAGAGTTTTATTTGTATAATACATCGTTGTGATATCCAACTTAGAAGCATCATGACATACATACATTGCATTTCAAAGGCATGTATAATGAATAATCCCACTGCATTCGAATAAATTACACTTGCTGTTTGTTATAAAGTGAAATTTAATCAAACATACTTCCTGATAAGCTGTTATTTTCGAATATACACCCTCCATTTTTCCATAAAATCAACTCAAATACTATCTCGCATAAAGCCTCAAAAAAAATTAGTCTACAAAACAATTTATAAATATATACATTAAACATGTAAAGGAAACAATAGTATGTTTATTTTAATAAAGATAAATTTATCCCTCTATTAAAAACAGTAGGAAATGTACAAAAATGTATGAACGGGAACAGTACTATACGAAGTATGTAAAATAGAATAACGAATAGAAAAAAAAATCTTAGCTGAAGAAGTAACATCTTAATTCATGCGCAAATGCATCTGTGACTAAATAATACACTGATATTATAAAATAATTATGTACTTTCACAAATTGAACTAAATTAATAATATCTATGAATATTAGACGAGAAAATAGTTAATGAAACAGCATAATTGGAATAAAAATTCAACATAATACAGAAATTTCAGAACCATGGCAAGAAACTGAATTTCAACAAAAGATACTCTTGAAAAAGAGAGTCGAATGAATACTAAACTCTAGCAGTGGCTGTATAGTAAGTGAAAAACCTTTTTTTTTATCTCTGAATGTTTCTAACTTTACGATGTAATGCACATATTACCAGATGTAGCATTTCTACTCTTGTAAAGTTGAGAGTAAAAATGAAAAAAAACATAAAACTGGAGAAAACTTTTGCCTAGCACGGCAGCTTTTGACACTGCCTGTCAGAAGAAAGAAGTTACATTTAAGTCTGTGTGTCATCACAAGAAGTGGTTTTAGTGTGTTATCACAAGAAGTGGAATGCAGATGAAAAAAAATACATACAGCAAATAAAGTTATTAAGAAATGTATTTACTATGTATGTTGCAAAAAAATATAGATGGATAGAAGAATTAACAAAAATAAAATCCGGGAATAACACAGAAGGAAAATTCTATAGTTTGGTAACTACATAAAACTGTTTTAAAATTTCCCTTCCTTAATTTTCCATCTTTAGCAAAAAATAGATGGAACTAGCCATAAATAGTAAAATTTGAACCGAGCTGTATAAAATATTAGTATATTCCTCAGTTTTAACTTTTGATTCAATAAACTCCAGTTTCATTATTCTTGGTTTGTTTCCAACAGTAAATACTGATCCTGATAACTACGTACCATAACGTTAGACTTAATTTCTCCTTTTCTGTGACTGGGTAAGGATTACTTTTCGTAGACAACTTCTGAATATCCTCTTGTATTCAACTTGCCCAAATTCAAATTGATATTTAGAAAGTCTGAAGAATTCCCTTTACTTTATGTCTTAAGCACACAAGGGATTTTCAACCAATATTTTCAAGTATCCTTCATCTATTCTTAATTTAAAGATGGAATGTCCGTCACGTCTTGGCAAATTTAACGTTTCTAATTCCAAACACGGAGGAAGCGATAAATCATTTACTTTGCTTTGTTCAGCTTGCCTCACAGTTTTCTCTGGATGTTTGAAGGATTTTCCAGTTCCACGATGCGTTTATCGCAAAGATCATAAGATGTTTTCATCGCCAATTTCTTAAACCAAAAGGTAAAACAATAACGTAACTTTTCATTGCACTCATCGCGACACTCAGTGGAACAATGTTTTTCTGACAAAAGTCAAAAGCCCACTGACAGAATAGTCACTGACAGAAAAACACTCCGGTCGGCGATCATCGCTAGCGATTATTGGCCCTCTATTTTTTCTTTGCGATCATCTCTTTAGTCGCTCCCAGCAAAACATACCTTTAATCATTAAATTTAAGAAAGTAATTTAAGGAAATGAGAAGTGGTCTGTTCTCAAAAAAAAAATTGATTGGATAAATATTTTATGCGATTTCCTTGATCGTTGCTTCTATGAATGGTTTTCTGCTATTTCTGTACTTTACATTACCACGCTTGATTAGTTGTTTTTACTGGAAACGTATGAATATAAGGAAGGATAATTAAAAATAGGTGATTAAACTCGGATAACTTTTTTCATTATAGTCTTCACCTGCAGCGAAACTGATTACATTTAAAATTCCGACTAACACACTTTCTGTTTTAAATCTTTGTGAAGGAGAAAAAATTTTTAGAATTTTATAGAGTTTCTATGCTCACTTCTACCCAGGCTTGGGTGTATATAATTTGAAGTGGCACTCTATTTGAATTTGAGGCAAACACAGTTTATACATGAAACAATGTTTATTGAATTCGTTGCACATATAATTGGCTTTTACAGCAATAAGCATGCGTACTACTTGTACGGAATGTATAAACACAGCTTTCAAGAACAATATATTTTTATACTCACGAACAGTAAGTCAAACCAGCAGTACTGCCATGTAAACTTCTGGCCCGCTAAGCACTAGCGCAGGATAACACCTTTTCAACCTTAACAACCTCCTCCTTTCTTATTAATGACGCTGCGTGGTATTTATACTAAGCGCGTATGCCGAAATTAGCATATCTAAAGAAGCTTCTTTAATTCACTCAAAAGTTCGATTCTTGTGAATCGAATCTTGTGTATACCTTACAATTTGACCATATGTATTTTTATTCAAACTCCCGGCATTCAGCTATAGTATAGATAAAATGACTCGAGTTACGGAAATTAGTCTAAGTTTTAATAATTCCATTTCCTCTTTTAACTGAGACAGTTTTTTTCTTCTTGTTCAAATTGCACTTAGTCACGAGTTTCGCTATATATCCTAACTTATTAAAAGAAACGTAGCTGTTCTGACGAAACCTAGATATTAAAATCTGAGTAATGAAAACGTCTTTAGTGTTTAAACCTGCATGTTTGGGGACGTTTCCGGGGAAACAGGTTTTTACACCGTGGGTCACCAATTGTCGAGTGTTGGGAATACCCATAAACAAATTTTATGCACAAATGCGATCTATAAAATTCTTTAGATTTCGAATTCATTTTTTCGATAGTCTATATATATAAAACAGTTCCGTAACTGACTCATTCATTCATTCATTCATTCATTCACTGACTGACTGACATACAACGCACAGACCAAACCGCTGGACCTAAAGGGCTGAAATTTTGCATGGCGATTCTTCTTATAGTGTAGGGGTGCACTAAGAGAGATTTTTGAAAAATTCTTCTTAGATTTTTTTAAATTAAATTTTTAAGCTGTTTTTTTTACTTTTTTTAAGTTTGCATTTAAAATAATAATTTGAGGGTTATAAAATTTATATCACGAGAAAGACCATAAAAATTCCTTTAAAATGAAACCTTTTTTAATCTTTACCTTCATTTCCTGATTTTTGGTGAATTTTTAAAGATTAATTTTTAGAATTTAATTTATTAAATGCTGATCACGTGATTTCTTTTTCTGGTATGTTAAATAAATTTATCGTCACGTGCATAAAAACTAAATAGACAAAAAATAATTTTTTTTTCTTGCTAATGCGGCAGACGATTGGACATTATCCAAAAAAATATTAAAATACTGTAAAAGAAATGTTCTAGAAACTGTACTATATTATCTGTACTATATTCTTTAGTATTCTTTATATTAGATTTAATTTGAATATCTTCTTCTACATTATTTTGTCTATAAAAATATCCCTTACGATTTTTTTATAAATATATATATATTTTACATCAATTATATACATTGATCGTCGTATTTATTATATATATATTGGCATTAATTGCATACTTTCACCGATGTTTTTACTTTGAATGTACTCCGTAGCGAAGTGCGGGTTTTCAGCTAGTTTAAGTATAAAGGAAAATATTCTGTAATCGGAAATCACTCTCGGATCTTGGAAATATATTACGTTGTTTTCATTAATACATTTGTGTAATATTTCAATCTGTGAAGTCATATTTCAATAATCATATTCAATGGTTCAACAATCCACCGATTTCAAATACAAAAACGCTCTCCATAATTTACTTAACTAGGTAGTGAAAAGATTTCATAGTTGGGCGTACTTAAAATAAAATTTTTAATCCATAATATTATGCTGTATACTTCGCTTTTCAGTGTTCGATTCTATGTTACTAAACATACAAACTCGCTTGCGTACAGTTAGCAAAACTTTTTCATCTATCCTTTATTAAAATGAGGGATAGAACTCTTACAGTCACAATATGCATACGTTTATGACCGGTAGACAGTCAGTAAACAATTCCTTTGTGATTCGTATTCCGTTCTATTTCTTTGTAAAAAACAATTTTTTTCCTAAATTGTTTTTAATATATGCTGAATATTTTTTTATCATAGTTTTAATTCTTTTAGATGAATTTTTCATAATTTCTGTAAATGAAAAAAATAAATACTTTAGGTTATTACAATTTTATAAATGTTTAACAACATGGTCAAAGCAGATAAAAAAGGGAGTCTGAGAAAAGAATATCCATATTCTAATTTAACTCGTCAAATGATAGAATCGAGTAACATTAGAAAGTGATAGATTATTTCCATGCATATACATTCACATCCTCTAGAAAAGAAGGCGTTTATTTGGTTTTATAAAATATTCAAAACATTATATTCATCTCTCTCAATATAATAAACAAAATACAGAAACCCTTGACATCTACAATCATTGGGAGAGTAAAATTTGTACATAATTATGCTATCAGGAGCTGAACGCTAACTGAAAAGCTATAGAATTCTTTTTATTTAAAATTTTTTAAATAATGGTAATCGCTACAAATTTTAAATAATGCTGAATATTAGACCTGTTTTTATTGTTGCTCTTATTTTAATGGATTAAATATTTGAAAAAAAAATACAATTATTATGAGAAAACTTTAAGATGAAAACGAAATCTACTCCGGGCATAATTATTTCATGCTTTGTCAAAACTGCATGTTCAACTTGATTATACTAATAAGAAAATCTCAGCCCACTAGATTAAAAGCAATTTTTTGTTTCATTGGACAAATATGCGTTAGATTGTTTGATACATTATGTGCCGTGGGCTTTGTAACCGAGACACATAAATCTTAAATTTCATTAATTTTATATACTCCGGGCACATCACTAAGGGCGACCTGTAATTTAAATTAAAAGCGGCGGTCTACCAGCATCGTATGTGTTGAGCGATCATAAGAAAATTAGTAATTTAAAGCCAAAAATTAGTTTAAATTTAAAATAATCGTATATATTACTAATTATATTCAATATCAAGTTATTTTAATAAGAGAAAAAAAATTTTCTTCTTACAGACTAATTGGTTTATAAATAAAACAATATCTATATATTTAAGTTGCTAAGCCGACTTTTTGGGCAGTCCGTGAGACAAAACTACTGTATCAATTTACTTCATTTCGGTCTTAAACGAAAGATTGTAATCTGTAGATTTGACAAATTTGGTTTTTGTAACTGCAATTTTTATTAATGAGCTATAATTTACAATTAAAATTTAATTTATGCGCATGCTCAGTGGCATGTTTCAATCTGGCTTTAGAAACTCACTGTTTCTGCGCATGCTCAGTGACATGTTTCGATGCCGAGGAGCCTCTCTAGATCTTTATCTCTCTAGCCATTTTTATTTTTATGATAATTATGTTTGTGAAATATAAGATAAAACCGATGGAAATTATTTATTTCGCGCTGTTTAATTAGCGATAATTTACAATTAAAAATTTGCTTTCTGCGCATGCTTAGTGACAGTTTTAAATCTGGCTTTATATACTCACTACGCACGAGGCTGCTTAAACATTAATTTGTTTCTGCGCATTATTATGATTTTCAACATTTGGAAATGATGCGTTGAGAATAATTTGTGTATTAGTACATTTATTTACTATCTACCCGTCATGTTTTGACGGATACCAACTAGTGTTCTTTTAATTTCTTATTATTAATGCGAACAACGTTATTGTAAATCAATTTTAACTATTATTTTTATTTCATACGAGAGGACACGCTGGCAACATGGCATTGCATATTTTCATGAAGCATTTCATACTGTGGTTCATATGTATTTATAGCTATTCGTAAACATGCTGGCAAATGGTCATCTGTCAAACGGGGGTGATGTTTTGTTTTGATTGCATTCATGGTAAAAAATGTCTTTTCACAGATGTAAGTAGAACCGAAAAAGGTTGTTAAATATGGTGCACATGTCCATAAAAATGGATATTTTTCTTCAAGGAAAATTTCAATAACTATTTTGAGACGAAGCTCTTGCAAAAATATATCGCATTTTAGGTTAAGGATTTCATTCTCAACTAGCATTTGATGCACATTAAAAAATTCTTTTAATTTTATTGATAGTTCCTCTAATTTTATTTCATCATTGAATGGGATTGACATGAATAATATATCCGATATTTTAGAAATATATTTAAATCTTCAAACAAATTAATTTCGTAACAGAGACATCTTAGTATATTGATAGTATTCATTTGAGTTTTTATATGTATATTTAGCTGCCATATTTTCAAATTGTTTTAAATCTCCTCAATTGTGCTTCTAGTAATGTAAGTTTCCACTTGAATGCATAAACATCGCTAACCATTTTAGCTAATTTTTTGTTCTTTCCTTGAAGCTGCAAGTTTAATTCAATTAGTCTTCCTGTAAATATCAGAGAGACAAGCATGCACCCACTTATCATCTTCCAATTGAGGATATGATGTATTAACAGTTTCCATAAATTATTTTATTTCAGGCAAAAGATCCAAGAATCTCTTTAAAATCTTAGCACGGCTTAGCCACCTTACGTCAGTGTGTAATAGTAATTTCCCGAAATCAGACGCACATTCCTCTAGCAATGCTCTGAATCTGCGTCTTTACAAACTTCTTCCACGAATAGAATTAACTATTTTAAATGCATATAAATAAATAATCCAACAGAGATAGATAAAAATAATACGAATATATGCAAAAAACAAACAGAAATCAAGCACTCTGGCCATCCACGCACCAACGGCAAGATTCTGTATAATTGCCGGAACTGAACCACAAAACAACATAGAGGTAACCGACAGGTCTCGTCATCAGGGAGCCTAACCATATCAGTTACCTCAAGAGGAACTTTCTGAATAGGATGCAGGTAAGCCCAAAAGACATCCCAAGGCCCGAATTTGAAATGCGAAATTCATCACATCATCTGAATTCAGTATTTTTAAGCACAATGCCTGCTGATGGATAATGCAATGATAGTTTGTAAAACTTAGAATATTATCATCACTTTTACAAAGAGTAATAAATCGATTAGGATTCCCAACCATAGAAGTGAGCTCCATCAATCGTAATCGATACCAGCTTATCTATGGGAAATTCTGTTTTAGTGATAAAAGAGTTGAACAAATTATAAATATCTTGACCTCTCGTTTGTCCTTCCATGGGTAAAATTGTTAGCAGTTCTTTTCCGATAGACACATCTTGGAATCACATTCGAATAAATATACATAGTTTTGCGGTATCAGTGACATCCGTTGATTCGTCGATTTATAACGATAGAAACCTACATTCATTAATATTTTCTTTCCGAATCTCTTCTAAATTTTTACTCATTGCTTCTGTTCTACACATAACGGTGTTTCTCGAGAGCGACATTTCTTTAATTGAAGCAATTAGTTCAGATTTATTGTTAAATTTTTAAAATAATAGTTCTCCTGTTTTAATAAAAACTCTCCTCCATATTTAGCCGTAATCAAAAGGCTTCTTGTGTTTTAATAAAATTTCAGCTACCTTGAATGAGGCCATAGTAGCTGTTTTTGACTTCGTGCTTAATCTCGCAAAAAATGACTATTGCATATTTAATTGTGTCATTAATTGTTGTACTTTTGATTTTCGTAACTCGGTGCCAAGTGGATAATTATTCTCATACTAGAAGGTAACCCGTCATTTTGACGTCATAATACTAATAATGACGTCATAATGGAAAAAATATATGAAAGTTAAAAAATATCCCGAATTATCTAACAATATTGCATTTAATCCACACCTTGTAAAAGCAAACCGTTTCATTATTTTTTATTTATTTAGTTTTTTAGTTTTTTATGCGATTGGAGTAGTAGACTGCCATCCAGTTTTTTACAGCTCACTACACGAGATGAATACTTGAGCTACTTGATTCATTCACATGCAAGTTTGTTTACTTTCAGAATTCATCGCAAAAGTAAACAAATTTTTAAAAACTGTTAAATATACAGCTAAAAACGTCCAATTTTTTTTTAGTTCTGAATGTTTTATAGAAAAATAGGCTGAACAAACGTGATTTGATGGAGAAGATATTAGTTTTGAGGTAAGAAAAAATTCTGATCCACATCTGAAATTGAAATTAGGCCTAACCGGCCGTTTGTTTACTGAGGGCTTCAATTGAAAGATGAGTACAGCCCGGAAGTGTTATACAGAGACAACGGCTATTATATATATAATTGTTTATGCACTGTTCTAAAGTGTCTATCAACATTCGCTTTTTTTTGGAAGCGCTAAGCTTGAAAGACAAATAATGCAAATACATTCAACCAATTTTCATCGTGAAAAAAAACTCCTGTTCCCATTCATCATTATAATGATATATTTTCAACTTCTTGAAACTTGTGGTCGGGGGATTCATTGGGGGAAAAAATAAAATAAATAAAAAAATTAAAAATAAAATAAAAGACCACGGTAAAAAAACCAGAAGCTTACGTGAAATGATGGCTACTGTCACTCCTGGTAACTTTCGTTATGATCGATACAACACGTCGAAACTAAACCGTTATAAATAACCATCGAGCGGATGAGACTACCTGTAGAGTCGAAGATAACCGATTATAGCAAAATGCAACTTCTGAAACCCGAAATGCCCACACACACGTCCGCTATGCTCTACGGTCGCCACGTGAGTAATATATAACCTATAAGTCAACACTTGCTTACCCGTGCGTAGGGTTTTAGAGACAGACTAGCGCCGATAATCGGCTAACTTCGAGATTGTAGCACGTAGTCTCTGTCGGACGGTTTGTCTCGCATATGTCAGACGAGGAACTGAGATGTTTACATATCAGACAGGCGGGCCACTAGGAATAGTTACGCGGTCGACCAGTCGACCGCGGTCACCGCTTTGGCCACCCCTGCTCTATAAGGATTTACTTTCCAAGAATACATCCTTATACAAAGCATGACTTTTTAAATTTAATTTTCTCTTAAGCATAAACTATCAGTTAATAAGATTATTGAAAGAAAACTACTGTAATTCCTATTGCATTGGTTTACTGTAATTTTCTATCACAATTAGGTAGATCATGGTTGCATCTTTTAAAAAAATAGTACATTCATTGATAAACTTTGGATAAAAACTTTCAATGAATCTCTCAGTTGTTGTATAAGAATTAACCTATATGTATATATACAGTGGAATCTCGATCGATCGTTTTCGGATCCATCGTTTTTTCGTATGTATCGTTCATTTTATCCAGTCCCAAAGATCATATTTCTTTGTTATGGTTCCCCATCTATCGTTCATTTCAATCGGTCCCTTGAAAAAGGATAGATTGAGACTCCACTGTATATATATATATATATATATATATATATATATATATATATATATATATATATATATATATATATATATATATATATATATACGGTGGAACCTCGATCGATCGACCTTAAAGGGACCTATTTCAGTAAACTATAAATGCGGGAAAACTATTGATGACATATGAAAGAAATATCATAGAGACTGGATGATGTAAACGACACATATGTGAAAACGAAAATTCGGGAATGATTCATGGATATTCTCACTGTACTTACTTACTTCGGTATTCACTTTGGAGTGAATATTATTTATACCATGCTAGACATATGTGTGTTGAGTTTTAAAAAATGCCTTATAATTTTCTGGTTTCGTTAAAATATTAAGTTTCGATATTTAAATTTGAAATCAAATTTTTATAGAGCTTATTCCCTTCAGTATTTTCCGCAAGTTAAGTGAAGGAAATGAAAGTAACTGAAAGTATCCCAATAGTAAATATGTGAGTGAATCCAAATATATTATTTACCTATCCAAAAGGAAATTTGTCATGGAGGAACATTTGCAACAGAAGACCAATGGAAAGAACTTACAATTTCTCAATAAAAATGTCTCCGTGTTTGACAGAGTAGTGTTTCATATATCAAGAGGAGAGTAATTGCTTGACAGACTATTGCTATTTAAAAGGCCAAGCTTTGCCTTAAACAAAGATTTTTTTATGTCATTTTCTTTTTCCCCTCCTCTCTGAGCCTTGACGGGGCAGGTTGGGAGTTAATGAGAAAATCTTTGATCGATATTCGATTAAAAGAGAAACGGCGATAAAACCTTAATGTGTAGATAGCTTTTGTTCCTGCTGTACTATCGTTGAACAATAAACTATCATCGAAATTGCGTATTCAGTACTTTTAACTATTATGGCTTACACAGATTTTATTCTATCTTTAGGTTTCTTATTTGTTGATTTTTCCCTCTCTTTCTGCTACACTTTATGATGGTAGCAAGTAATAAGCTGTTATTCAACTTGCGTATTTGTTATATTTTAGTAATAAAAAATAAATTTTTCTGGTTATTTCTCTTATATTCATTTATTCACGCAAATTATATTTTATATACAGGGTGGTCATAAAGAAACTTTGCCGATATATGGACCTCTAGCGGCTGTTTCATTCAACCGATCAAGATGAGATTTCAGATATAGTTATTCAGAGTTATGAGCACTGGATTCTGTGAACGGCAACCAAGTGGACCTCACGGTTACGTTTATAGGTACAGGAACTCGAAATTTTCAAATAGCAACACTTTCCCATCGCAAAATGCTCAGCGCATGCAAAAACCCTAAAGAATGTTGGAATGGTACGCGTATCACAAAAAAACGGACGCATTATGCACGCACAAAAAACAGCTCTGCGAACGGCCTACAAAAACGATATATGGACCTCTAGCGGTCGTGCCGTTCAACCTATCGTGATGAGATTTCAGATATAGTTATTCAGATATATGAGCTCGGGATTCTGAGAACGGCAACACAGTGAAGCTCACGGTTACGGTTATAAGTATAGAAACTCGAAATTTTGAAATGGCAACGCCCACTTTTACCCGTCGCAAAATGCTCAGCTCATGCGAAAACCCTAAAAAGCGTTGGAACGGTACGTGTATCACGCAAAAAACGGATGCGTTATGCACGCACAAAGAAACAGATATGCGAATGGCTAACATAAACACGATCAGAGAGCGTTTTATCGATTTTCTAAGTTGAATATCTGGTGAACGGCGTTCTGTGATTTGTTTCTAGCCTCTGTCATATGCAAATTTCCTCCGTGCGCTCCGATCACGCGGAGAGATTTCTATACATATAACCGTAACCGTGAGTGTCACTGTGTTGCCGTTCTGAGAATCCCGAGATCATACCTCTGAATGACTGTATCTGAAATCTCATCTCGATAGGTTGAACGGAACGGCCGCTAGAGGTCCATATATCGGCAAAGTTTCTTTATGACCATCCGGTACATTGCTGTGTGTGTTGCAATAATGTAATATTTATTGCATAAATAGCAAGTACATATTTTCAGATTTTTTAAATTGAATTTGCGATGATAGTACATGACAAAAATGTTCCGGAAAACTTTGATCCAACAATATGCTCCGAATAATTTTGCAAAAATATTTTCTATCGTTTAATTGGCAAAATTAAAAAAAATAAATCAATATTTTTGTTTTTATAAAACTTGATTCACTAGAAAAACCTGACATTTTCTCTTCTACAAAATGAAATATGATGTACGAAAACAGAAAAAGCATCTAAATATCTTATGACGTTTAATCTTTGTATGATGATTTATTTCGACATCAAGCGATGATCCATTGAATATAGACTGACAATCATTGTTTTATGTATGAATTTACGGAAACCATATGATTCCTTTGTTATTTCAAATGTGCTTTAAGGATTGTCTTATATCTTATACCTATTATTTTGTTGTAGAAAGTCAGGACACAAAATTAGGTGTGATAATGTTTTGATAATTATTTTTCTTTTTATTTGCGTATAAGAAAGAAGAGAATCGGAAATATTATTTAATTATAGTTCTAATATTCTGTTAAAGGTTTTGCTCACGATTCTAAAATTATTTAGCAATACAATGATTTGTCACATTTTATATATACATAACTCGTTAACTTATTAATTACTTGTGCATGATATTTGTAATCTCGCCAAGTTCTGTCTTATGATGATTAAGAGATCATATGAATCCTCGTGTTACTTTTGAACATATTCGAAGTTTGACTCAAAATTATACACCGTGAAACGAGTATTCTCTTGTAGCTTGATTTTTCGTTACTCTGCCACCGGTAGATAATAATATTATTGCTAAAGCCTTTATAGTAAATTATTCAGTTGTTTCTTTAAGTAATTCGTTACAAGTTTATGTAGCCAATTTTGGGGAATATAAATGAATATGGCTTTCACTTCGTATGGCACTTTGACAATAACGAGTAAAACTGCCACTATAAATAGCTTAAATAAAAAAAAATGTACGTAAGCATGTATCCTATTTCTTTAAATCCTACGAAAATTTGTACCGTGGTATTAACAGTTATTTTATCGGATATCGCAATGCTATTCGAAGTAAATAGTTTTCGCTCTAACATGAAACCTAGAATTTATATCGTTACTTAGCAGATTTGAAGGTGTGTTCGTAAAGCAGTTAATATTAAAATTTTTTTGTATATTTCTCTCTCCATATAATTTATATACTATATATATATATATATATTAAAAGTATAAAAAATTAAAGGAAAAGAATAAAAAATTAGACACACGATGACACATTTCTTTTCAGCGATTCATTTTTTAGTGAGAATCACGCTGTGAAAGAATCACGCTTTGTTTACATCGTATAATCGGATGGTCTCAAGATTAGAATCCAAATAACTCTAAAACTATTGAAGTAACAGATTAAGTGTACGCAGAAAAAATTATCAGTTTTTAAATCTCTTTCCAAGTATGTAACGTTTATGTTCTTTCATGAAAAAAATACATCGATTTCGACATTTTCAAATATGGCCGAATTTGAGCCGGTACACCCGGAAGTGTGACCACGATAGAACCCAACCTTGCTTTATTAATATAAAAGATGAAATTATATGAAACTTAGAAAAATTTCTAAAATGTGATTGATATAAACTTCTATTTTTCGTATTTTAATGCAAAACAATATTTTTGTGTAAAATGTTGCATAAAGTTTACTAAATTAGTGTAAACATCCAAATATATATACATACGTAGGTCTACATAAGATGAGCAAGAACTTTTTTCTTATGAATACAGTGCTTTAGGAAACGTTATTACTGTTTTCAATTTAACCTATGATCTGTTTCATTATTTCTTATATGATAGATTTTAAAGCGAAACATTTAGATTCGTTATCAGAAAAAAATGTGTCTCTCAAAAATTTCATGTTCTCTAAGAGCAATATTTCTTAAAGCGACGTTAATTTGACTTTGAAAGGCCTTTCTACTTTCTACATCAAATTACTTTCATCCGCTACATACGAAGGAATGATCAAGCGCACATATCACTTGTTGGAGTTTTCATCATTTTTCTTTTTATGAAATCCTATAACGCTAGGTAATAAATTCTTTACTTGAAAAACGTTTCATTCTATCCAATTCCTTTAAAGAAAAGCACTTTATTCATTACAATTATATTTTTTTCAGATTATTATTTAAAAAGTATGCATTCTTTAAAAATAATTTAAACCATACCGAAAAGTAAACGTCTGAGTAGACAGTGTATTATATTAAGAAAAATTTGAAAGTTTCGTTTTAAATAAATCCTTTTTTTTCCTGAAAATTTTCAGGAATATTCTCTCTCCCGTTAAAATTTTGTTCTAATCTTAAGGTTATTAATATGGTTACAAGTATTTTATCTTCATGTAAGGAGAATGCTTGTATAGTAGAAGGTTGCCTTCAAAATATTTATATCAGGTCAACGACACCCCTCTTGGCATAAAAAAACACTCATTTCTTTGTTCCTGTTTCCCAGTTTGAATCAGATTTTCAGGTAATATATTGCATAAAGTATTCTAAATTAAATAAGATTTGATGTGCATTTATGCAGAATTAATCAATACTGTAAAATATATTACGATGAATCCAAGTAAGCAAGCTAAATGTACATGACATTTTTTTTTCTTTTCAACAAATCGAGTTCATGGAATTTATTCGAATGTTAAGATGTCTGTAAATGCTACGGGAGTTATTATTTATTTAAATATTTCCTAGCATAACGTAAATATACATTTGCAAGTTTAGAAAAAAAAACTTTCATTTAATGTAAAAAAAATACGCGGGGCCATAGTATGTTTAATAAAAATGTACATCCATCATGGCGTATAATAAAACATACAAAAAATTTAATTCATCTTATACATAGTTTATATTTGTTTTGATTTATTGTTCTTAAGGAAAGTCAAAGGGCTGTGGCATATTGACTGTGAAAATATCAATCTGAGCTATATTGATGAAATTTAGAATACTAGCTGCTGTGCGACCAACCTGGTCGCTTTTAGTTTTATATTTCCTTTTGCAAAACAACTCAACTGAAAGTAACATATGTAAGGAATGTTACCATTAACTGTCATCATCAATATACGTTGTTAAGGGATGTCCTCTATAAGGCTGATTCTAAAACATCGTGATTAAAAAATGTGAATTTCCATTACCTAAGACTGAGAAACCCAACACCAATGATTTTATAAATGGCATCCCTTTCTGTATGTACTATTTTTCAAAATTCAAATATCTACACTTTATCATGACATCGAATAAGAAATTGTTGGGCGAAAAAAATTTCACTTAAAAAATGGAGGAAAAATTCAGATGCTGGCGACGGTTAAGCCTAACCTCCCGATCATTTATGACCGCTCTCTTAATGAATTATTTCTTCTTTGCTTTCTTTCTTGAGACTGTTCCCGATTTTCACTTGATCGTGCAGCTCGCTTTGGAGCATTCTTTTGACTCCAGCGCGTCAATCCATTTTGACACGCGGTTGCAAATTGCGGACGTCCGCTAATGTTTACATCTGGTAGTTGCAGCCGTTGCCATTCGGAGTGTAGAAATATCGTCGATTTTTGTGCCGCATACCTACGCGTTTTATATATAGAGACTGTCAAATAATCTGTTACGTAGTTCATAGTAAAAATTGACGATGTTGCTTGTCTTATCATGTGCATACCGAAATAATGAAACAACCATTTTAAAAAATGGATAAGGTTTGTAAGAATGAAGTAAGCCCTGTACAAGCTGCCAGATCACTGAAAGTAATTGTTTTCCGACAGAATCTGAAACTCAAAATGTGTCTGATTAACACAAAATCTGATTCATGGTAAAATACTACATCTCACATTCACCAATTAAGAAAGTTGTTAAATATGCAGAGAAAATACAAAATACTTTTCATTTTCTCATTCAGAATTTTACCTGTCACTTAAAATAGTCGTTGTTGAAGGATGACTATGTTTTTGATTACCTCTAGATATCACATTGAGTACTATAATATTATGAAAGTTTTTTTTAGTTATATAGTCAAGTCCTCTGTTTCTTGAACCTTTTTAGTGATTTTCAAATTCCTTTTTTTACATAGTTAAAATAGAACAGTGAGCGATTATTTTACTATTCATGGACTTAACATATGTTGCATTCATGAAACTCCTGTTGAATAAGAATTTAATCGTAGGATATTCATTAAACGTAAGATCTGATAATAAAATCTGATACTGCTTGCAGCGACTCTAGTCATTTGTCTCAAATTTCTAACAATAAAGTCGTTTAAGAAGACCAGAAATAGATTGTTGGGTTGATTAATTCATTGCTTGCATCTTGGGCGGGCATGTTTATGATATCACGACAGATCCATAACTTAAATCCATTACTCTCTTAGGTGAACGCTGTTTTAATTTTCCTCCACTGAAATTTTCCACTTTTTATGCTCATCCCAATCATTGCTATTTTTTATCCCGGTCTGTTTTTCCGTCAATGGTATCCCATGAAAGGGTGGATTCTAAGCATTCCGTAAGGTTCGTTATTTTATATATCATCTTACTTTAAGGTTTTACTCTCTGTTTATTTTTTTAAAAAATTTTAGCTCTTAAGAATGTGTACGTACTTGCCGTTTTAGTTTATTGTTTCGTTCTTTTATCATTCAATAAATGGGAATTAAAGTCCCAGTTGGATAATGCGAATGTACTATTACAATGATTTGTTTTAATTAACTGACTTTAAATTTGAGTTGAATACTCAATGTATGTAATATTAGATAAGTAGGATCATATATTTCCCAACAGAGTAGGAGTAATTAGGAAAAAAATTGTAGAAAAAGACATATTTTCTTAATAAGACTTATCTCCGTGGGGATTAGTTCAACTAGTTTTCTAGTGTTTAGAACGATAAAAACACATTTGAAATTATTCTTCCGATGAAAAATAGAAATTTACCTCTTTGGATCCTTAAAATTTTGGTATGCTGTCTGAAATCTCGTTCTAAAATTGCGGTAAATATTATGATCGTAGTCTGGTAATTGCGACATCCATGGCTGATAAGAACATCTTAAGGCACCTTAAAGCTCCATTAAACGCTGACTCGCGACATTTGCCCATTGATAGGTATAATTTTCAAACGTGGTTGGTTGTTCAGAAGAAAACCGGGTCATCACAAAATGAAGGTTATCGCTTATAATTGACAGACAACGTAAAAATACACTTTTCCTTCCAGTGCAATGCATGAACTTAATCTATACCATGTTAACCTGTTTCAAACTACTACAAAGTCAGCGAAATATTTCACAGATAAAAACACTGAGGAATATAACTTTTTTTTGCTCTTGAGGCGCACATTATTGTCCGTTTGCATAAAAATGAGTGAACTTCATCACTTAAAGACTGGAGTAAGACAAAGAAAGCGCAGTTGCGATATCCATCTCTTTAGAATTCTAATTTAAATTTGTTCCTTATGAAGGATTTTGAAGTTTACACTAAGTTCCTCTGCAGTAACCGATCAATTTTTACTGTTCGGAGCACTAATGTTGGAGGGGCTGTCGTTTGCAACAAGCGCTTTTGAGAATTTGCATCCCCCAGGGTATTATACCACTGTTAAATACTCTGTATCACTAATCGCGTCTATGTGTTCACGGGAGTCACCAAAGACAAGAGTAAGACAAAGTGTTTCCGATATTCAGTTCTTTGAAGTTCTAATTCAAATTTGTTCCTTATGAAAGATTTTGAAGGTTTCACTAAATTTCTCTGCAGTAGCCCATGAATCATTTGCTCCGCGCACTAATGCTCAGAGGTCCTATGCTTTATAATAAGCACTCACGACAGTAACTGCATACCTAGATGGTTATTTTACTGTTAACTACCATTATGGTACTATTGTAGACACTGTCTATGACCAAAAGTATAATTTCAGCCATTATGGTCAACGATGTAATTCCTAGGGGTACTTCGGCTACGACATTCCATTCGAAATTTCTCAGGTCCTCTATTGATTACCCTCTACACTGAACAAAAGACTGATGGTCACCAACCCCCTTAATTGCAGAAGTCATGACGGTAGTATTGTTATCCGTGAACTGCATCTGTTATTGGTATTCCGTTTCCAACGAAACATCAAAAAACGTGAGTGTAGCCTCGTATTTCCACTTTTTCCAATAGCTTTTTAACATTTTATTCAGGACATATTTTAGTTAGATATGTCTAACTTTTTTAGTTTTGTTGTCAAAATATTTGTCACAAACACGTTTTTTTCCAAAATGTTTTCCAAATTACCCTTATATGTGGACAAATAAAGGAAGAAAGATTATCATTTCTTCTTATATAGCTCATCGTTGATTAAAGTGTAAAACATTTTCTTGTATCAGTAGATCGGTCTTTTTATTATCTCTCGACAAGTGTAGTAATTTTCATAGAAAAGGTGAAATAAAGCAAGATTAATAGTTTTAAAAATTTATATTGTACTTGATATAAAGCTTCCTTTTTTTTGGTTCATGAAAAGGAAGCTCTCTGAACGCGAAAGTATATATTAGTAGGATTTCTGAGAGCCTGTGACCCAGGAACCTTAGTAACAACGACAGCATAACATCAACAAAGGGATATATACTCCATTTTATAGTTCATTCATTCCCTAAATGCAAAGCTCCCTAAGAAGGAAAATATTGTAGAAATACTGCACAGAATTAATATGTGATATTCTTCCAATTAACCCACGAGGAGAAGTGTAAGGTCCTTTCAACAAGAAGCCCCTCCACTTCCAGTTTAACGAAAGTGTTGTTTAAGGCTGGGTGCACATGAGCGATCCGGTGTCGTTACGGCACCGCAGTTGCGATCAGGAGTACAATAGAGTTGAACTAACCGACGACGCATACGTCCGTGTGAGTCGGTTAGTTCAACTCTATGTACTCCTGATCGCAACTGCGGTGCCGCAACGACACCGGATTGCTCGTGTGCACCGAGCCTAAATCATGATCCTCCGCATATTAATAAGAGGAATTTGAAGCGTTCAAGATAAACGTTTTGAGGAAAATTCCATTATTTCTATTTCTAGTGTGTTTCGACTATGTTTTCAGCTTGAAGGTGGATTCAGAAGTCAAAATTCGTGAATTCAGGATGAGATGAAATAGATAAACACTGTCCTAGAGGAAGTATTAAGTGATATGTTCGTATAACTTTTTTTTCGTATTTTTTTTAAAGCGGAGTAACTTCTTGTCAAAAATTCACCTATACTACGCCGCAGTTTACTGTCCATTCTGTAATGGGGGCACCATGTAAGTGAACGGCATTACCCCCTATGAAGGGACGACACAAATAGAGGCATTATTCGTGGCGCGATACCGGGATTCGGTTCGACCACGATCAGCACCGAAATCCAGTACGCGGTACCTCATGGCCGCCACAAGCCCAATTTTAGTAAAGTATCAAGTACATTATACCAAAGTTCATGGATAGCTACTGCCGTAGAAGAGGCGTAACCAAGAACGGTGTGGTCTTCAGAGAAAAAGACAGAGTATCTCAAGATTATTCTGTGCTAAATGTGAGAGAAATAATTGCGTTTCCATGCGCGTTTTTAGCGTGTGTTCGAAAATTGTTGGATATTATTTTTCCTTTTATCTATAATATTTGAGGGAAATGTGTAGTGAGTTTATCATATTTCATGCTTAAATGACTTGTTCGATTACAAATATTTTCCAATACTGTCCAATACGATGAAAGCCGAAGACTAGACTTTTTCAACTCTTTTATTGGCATTAATTAGATTTTTGCTGGTCACTTTACATTAAATTCAAAAATCTGAGAAAGGTTGTTTTATATAAAGTTTATGTGTGCATATTTGTTTGCCTATACAGAGAAGCTATTCATTTAGATTTTGTGTCAGGTCTGACTTCTGTAGCCTTCACTGCTTGCTTAAAGCGTTTCACCAGCAGAAGGGGGAAATGCTAAAAATAATTTCTAACAATGCTAAAATGTTTGTAGGGGCAGACATAGAACAGGAAAAGCTTAAAAAATTGGTTAAACATACAGGCAAACCTTAGCTGATTATTTTTCAAGTGAAAATATTTCATTCCTCCGAAATCGCCTAACTTTGCTCGCCTTTGTGAGGCGGGGGTAAGTCGATTAAATTCCATCTTAAGCGTATAATTGGTATGTATTAAAGAGGTGTGTTTTCAATGATGATATACCATTTCCCAACCCAAATCAGGAGAGAACCAGCCGTGTCCCGGACCTTACCTTAGAAGAATTTTTCATCGTAATTCTAGAAATTGAAGGCATTTTAAAATCAAAATGTCTTGTCACCAGATTTCGACTGGGAAGATTCCACCTGCGACGAAGCCCCCTTGTGAAAGGTCACGAGAAGTCGTCTGGAGACTGGGAGCTGAAAAGGGACCAGTGAAGAATGACAGAGCGTGGGTGGACGTGGTTCTGGGAAGGAGGGGAATGGCAGATTCCTAACTCTTTGTGTTGTGTGCGCGGTAAATGTGTAAATAATTTGTAAATAGTCATTAAATTGTATATGTATTAAAGAGGTGTGTTTTCAATGCTGGTATACCATTTACCAACTCAAATCAGGAGAGAACCAGCCGTGTCCCCGAACGGAGGCGATATCTACAATTTCGAGACTTTGTTACCAGGTCATTTTATCACAGGGTGACCCTTGACTTCTATTGTTGAACCATAACACACAGAGATTTATGAAAATAGATTAACCAAATGGCAGTGAATAACAAAATCTAATTAAAAAAATATGGAAATTGCGGAAGAGAGATTACCTAAGTACACTGCTGGCCATTAAAATTACAACACCATGAAGGATGGATGATGCAAACGTCAAATTATCAAGAAAGGAAGAAGATGTTGGGATATGCAAATGATTACCATTTAAGCTCAATCGAACGACGCAGGAGGAGAAAAGGCATACCAAACTCTGTATAAAAGGAAAGTTACGCAGCGGGTTTCTCATTCGAAACTCACATTTGAATTTCGGTTGTTTGTGAGAACATCGTCTTATGCCTCATTTAAGAAGAAGAAACTGCTACCAGCACGTTTCGGAATTCGTCGATAGCAGCATGATCGTGAACCTATCGAGAGCGCGGTTTATCGTTCCGCGATATTGCTACTCGCATTCGTCAGAATCCAACGGCAGTCTTGCGATTATGGAATGGATGGGTTCAGGGGTGTCATACTGAACACCATTCAGGATCTCAACAGTGCCCCGCCACTAACAGCCGAGACGACAGGCATGATGCCAAGTCGGCCTTAAATGATCTTACAGCCACATCACGGACCTCGAGTCAGGAAATGGGCTTGTTTGCAGCATGACAAATATCCGCACGGACAGTGCGACGACGTCTGGAACAGCACGGACTGTCTACTTGGCGAACATTATTACGGCTTCTCTTAACACTGTAGCAAAGAGAGACGCGAGGCGACAGTGGTGCGCCCAACGACAAAACTGGATACAGTAGTGACACCACGTCGTCTTTTCAAACGAGTCCCGGTTCTGCGTCCAGCATCATGATGGACGTATCCATGTCTAGAGGCACCAAGGCTACCACACGTGAACTACTTCCATTCCATATCGTCATACGGACCCTGCACTTGATGTGATGGACATTCATTGGGTACACGACATGAACACCTCTTGTTCGCATCGTTGGTAATCTTTTTTTAATACAACCACCGTCTTCGAAATTTCTACCATCAGTCGACGAGCAGCCCAATATAGAGATGAAGATTCAGAAAAGCGAGAGATAGAACTAGCCTCCACAGAGTTGTTTGTAATAAACTTTAAAATAAAGGGGCAATTCTTGAGGTGGTTACCATCCATATCACCATGGTGACACAGAGGTCAACAGGGTGAATCGCTGATGCCTATCCGATGCAAATGTTTTTGCAGATAATCATGTCTATTTGTCATACGAAAGCAAGCAACTCCAACAAACCGAGGTAAGGAACTAGACATTTTATTACTCTTGTTGAGCAGGATTTTCCACCTCTTATCCACAGCTGTATCAACATATAAGTATATTCTATTAGCAATCATTTTATTGTAAATAATTCTTCTGATATTTCGTAGAGACAGAGGAGAATCAGGCTCGGTCATATGAGATCCAGCCTTGGCAAGTTTATCAACCTGCTCATTTCCAAAAATATCACAATGGCTCGGAATCCATTGAAGGACAATGTTTTCTCTGGTTTTATTTAGATCGAAAAGCTTCATTCTACAAAAATGAACTTGAGCAATTTCGTTATAATTCAAACTGGTAAGCAACGAAATAGCAGCTTGAGAAACAATAAAAAACACATTGTTAGGATCAAGGCTGTCTTTTAATTTATCAATTGCATATGATATAGCCGCAATCTCTCCATAAAAATTGTCACAGTACCTCCCAACAGGTCAGCCAATACTGAAAATACTAGAATAGGCTCCAGCACTGGCATTTTTTATCGCATTTTATGCTGAACCATCCGTGTACACATGGAGCCACTTGTCAGGAGGGTACCTGCTTTGTCTAGTAGACAGTGCAGCGTTCTTTAACTCACCCTGCATAGAAAGCTGCTTGGTTACATTCCAAACAAGATCCAGATGGCCTTCCAACATGTCGTTACCCATAACAGGATTCCATTCCGTTGGTAATCTGAACAGCCAGTGTTACTTTTCTCAGATCTTAAGGCCGGTGGCTGTGTCCTATCTTCGAGGCCTCGAAGACGTCATCTTTCAACAAGATAACGCAAGATTACATGTTGCCCGTTGTGTCATGACCTACCTCGTAACAGAGGGTGTTGGACTGTTGCCCTGGCCAGCACGATCTCCAGATCTCTCACCCATTGAAAACATCTGGTCATGGGATGCTTAGAAACAGGGGGCCGCGTCCGCTCTCTAGCTGCTGCGATTGATGAAGTGTGGCATAGACTTGAAGCAGCAAGGAATGACTTGCCCGTATCTGTCATCCAAGTCAAGTTCGATTCGATGCCTAACCTGGTTAGAGCCGTTTTAGCTGCCAGAGTTCAAGCTATGTGTACTTATTTTAGACCCTGTATACCCCCAAATTACCTACAAATTTAATCGTGTTTTCTTCCTACTATGTTGTATACGTACAATAATTAAAGTTTTGTTATTTACTTTCCTTCCTGGTGTTGCAACTTTTGGTCAACAGTGTAGTTTGTACAGCGTAATAAATGGCTGTTAGATAAAATTAATTGTAAGTCCACTTGTACTAATCGAGGAGGAAAATATGCCCATTACAAAATGTCTCATTGGTAGAATTTTTGAGATATTTTTCGGTAAGGATAAAAAGATTGTGACCGTTAGGTTGACGAGTTGTGAACATTCGTCTAAATAACGGTATAATTATAAAAAACCATGTAAGAAGTTTGCGTTCTTCCAATTAATGAAAACTAGTGTTTTGAATATATTATAGTGTATTTTAAATATATTTACAATGTTCAGTCCCTAAAGTATTTTTCTAACGTGTTATTATAGAGTGAAATAATTCAATCATATTCATTTTTGTAAACAGTTTCTTTTGCATTTATTATGTAGTTGTATATCAGTGCATTAGGGTAGTGTGTTGAAACCCTGTAGGTTTCCACGGCCGGGAGTGTGTTATGAATCAGCAATTTAAAATCTCCTTTTTGAGGACGTGATTGTTGCGCTGCGTTTTGTACTTAAAAAGCGAAGACTTTGTCCTTCAATCAGTTGTAACGACGGACAGCCGGAGTGCCTGTTCACGCCCTGTTTGATTATTCATTCTAAATGAAGTTGCTTTTCGACGTGGAAAGGTTTTCATTCTTAGAATTCATTCATTATACAAAGCAGCTAGTGTTAACAATGAGAAAAAATTATTTTGCCCAAAACATGTTATTTATAGCTTCTGGTCAAGAAAAGCGTTTATATATTAAATACTTATCAATGAACTTGCGAGAAAATGAAGCATTAAGATAATCTCTCACTCGAAATTTCAGCAGTTTTAGGCAAGAGCAATTGTAAATTCCTGAATTGTTCAAATTCACAAATAAAGCATAAATAGTCACTGAATTTTAACTTCAGTCAACTCATGTTTTCGAGCCTATAAGTCGAATTACTTCCAAGTATTTTGTTTATTTGAAAGAAATAAAAGTGTTCCCTGTAAAATTGGCCATAAAATGTATTTCATATTGTCATCCTTAATCAACATGGTGGAAAATAATACGAGACGTCAATGAATTATCCTTTAGCAATAGTCTTGCTACGGATATTCAAAGACATGCAACAGAGTGTTCCGACACAAATATTCAGCCTCCGAACATAATTTTTTTTTGTTTGAAATTTTCCTGGAATCTCCTTTTAAGAGGACAGTGGACCTTCAAACCTAACATTTTTTTTGTTTTGAATGAATTTGCTTGAAATTTGAAGATGTGATTAGTGACATAGATATGTAAAAGTGGTTAAAACTTAATCATGAAATATTAATAATTTATGAATTATTAATTATTAATTTTATCAAAAATTGACTTAATTAAAAATGTTCCATGCGCATTTCTTTTGCATATAATATGGTAATTTTTATTTACAAGATACCTTATAGAACTAAAATGAAACTTATTGCTTATTTTAAGCATTCATTAAAAATATAAAGAGAAAAAAATAATAATACTCAAAACACCCTTTTTATTACGCAAAATTCCTATAAATTATCTTTTCAATTACAAAATTTAGAAATTCAAAATTTTTAAATTCTAAATTCTTAATTTTCTATGACCCGAAAATAACGAATATTTTAAACTTTTTTGGGGGTTTTCCATATATCTCGGCAATGGTTGGCTCTAAAGTTTAGATTGCAATTACAATCTTAAAGAAGACATTTTAAGCAAATCTTACATTTATATCTTTTTTCTAAACCCAATAACAAGCGAGCTACAGCGTCAGGAAAAGGGGATATTTTATTGAACTTGTCGAGAAAGACGCAAAACGTACTTCTCTAACACACTAACTCGTTCAATTAATATATATATATATATATATATATATATATATATATATATATATATATCCATATTTGAGAAATGCACAATATGTGTATTGCAACATATATATTTTTTTACTCGCAAATGTTTTAATAGTGTGCATATTTATATAATTATCTAGCGAGGTCCCTACACTCCTCACGTTTATTCTTCTTGTGTTAGACCTATCCGAAGCGCGATGTATTCTATTTTCAGAACTTTTTAAATCATTTTATTTTAGGTCAAATATGAATATCCTGAGTTTTTCCCCTCCGCCGAGGCGAGCGCTGGTGGTTGGGTAAAAAAAGAACTGAGTGAAAAAGAGGTGTTTTTTCAGTTTTTTCAAAATAAATCAAAACCGGTTCATCCAATCAAAGAAACTGGAATATAAAATTTTTAGAGAATTAAATTCTGCGTACAATGAGTACCAACACATACATATTATTTCGGTTATAAGGTCACTAGCTTCTCCCGAAGATGCCGTCCTTTTTTCAACATTTGCTAGTAAGTGCGATTTTCGGTATAATAATTTTTTTCGGGGAAAGTACCTGTTTGAAGAACAAATAGATCTAACTAAATGTTACGGAGCATTTAATTCTGCGTTCAATGAGTACTTTTTAGAAAGCCGAATGGTAAAAAAGCCATTTTCTACAAAATTCTTGTACTCTGTAGGAGTCAGCTTATTCTGTAAGACAAGCATGTCCTGCAAGTACAGTGTTACGAAATTTGCATACAAATGGCCACTTGCATGGAAGTAAGGCAGCATTCTTTTGACACAAAGTAGATGAAGCTTTCAGTCTACACTTCTCTCTGCTTGAATGAATTGCTTTATCAACGAGCCATTCGAAAATATTGCACCCATAGTTTTGCTATAGGTCCATTATTTTCCAATTCTCCTAATTTCTGATTAAACTTCTGCACAATTCTTTGTACAACAGTATCTGATTCAAAAAGAAAATAGTCTACGTCATTGGTGGCATCTCGCTCTTCATCTGAAATCTCAATCTTCGAAAGAACGATCTTTGCAATTGCCAAGTGGTCCATGATGTGAGTCCTGACCAAAAGAGCACCCAGTATTTAATCTTGGGGGGGGTTGATTTGAACGGATAAAATATTTATAATGCAAATTCAATATTAATAATGCAGTTTCTATTTTTTGGGGTGGGCCGTTCCCCTTGGCATAACGTCATCAGTTTTGGGGTGGGTAGGGCCCCCATGGCATAACGTCATCAGTTTCTCAATTGATGCCTGAGCATATGCAATGCTCAATAAGTCCTGCATCCACTGCCATCCGTGATGTATCCTATTACTCCCATGAAGCGTGAAGAACATTAGTAGATGAAAGCCCCCCCCCCCAATCGGACAGTTACGGACGCAGTCTCAGATTCTACGGAACTTGAGGAAATGATTTCCCGAGCTCTCCAGTAAAGGGGCTGATCAAAGTTCACAAAACAATGGCTCTGTTCTAATGTCTTACATTCATTGGATGCACAAATAGAGCACTGTACACGGTGTTATAGTTTCAGGGAGGGGAATTGAGGAAAGGAAGAAACATAATTTATGATGTGCAGTACTGTTTTGTACATGTAATGTCTTCCATAAAGCCATTCCAACCTGGGGTCCCATCGCATTTCCATGTTTATATAAATTCACATTAAATCGCTTGGCAAAACTTCAACTGCATAAATGATTTCACCAAGGTCCTCAATAATGATGCTACTCAGTGTTGTTCTGCTCTGAAAAGGTAACAATGGGATAACACCAAATTTCCCTATTCAGGAGAAAAATTTCTTTTGGTATTGTACAGTCGTTAAATGAGCGCTGGAAAATCTCTCGTCACACTGCAGTATCAGTTATTTATGATGTCTGGAAGAAAAAACAAATTTTATCTCTCCAGGCTACCACCAACTCAAGTTTCTGTTCGCCAACATTCACTGCGATCTTATCACCAAGTACAAACTTGGTTAAATGTAAAAAACCCAGAAGAGTTGGTTGGGTACGCACTTCTTATGGCTTGGAGCCTATTGCAATGATCAATGATCCAGCACCCGAATCGCTACTCAAAGTTCTTTCTTGTTCTTACAAAAAGGGTTGTACTGGTGCACGTACTTGTCGAAAAGCAGGGTTGAAATGCTCAAATATGTGTAAGCATTCCACTGGCCTCACATGTACAAATGTAGTTGGACTGCCTCATGATTTAGAGGATGAAGATGACGTATTACCAAACATAGAGATGATGATCCCCCCAGATCATCAAAACAGCTTAAAACATTAGGTATGAAGAATGTTATTTAATTTGAAATATTTCAATTTTAGTACAGTTATTGCATCATTTATAATTACAGAATAATTATTATTTTTCTGTATTCACAAATTTTTAGAACAAGCAATCCATTCGGCTTATATTTGCAAGTTTAGATCACCTCTTTAGTAGAAAGATGTAAATTGCGCGGTATATCGACATCTAAATGATAGACAATAATTTTGTGTCTTTTGTAATCTACTTAACTAAAACACTCGCTCACGTGACAAAGAAAGGTTAATTTGCCTTAAGCTAGACTTAGCCTTAAGCTGGATAATTCACATAAACAATCGTGAAATAATTTGTCTTTAAACTCATGATATAGCTCAAGATTTGAATATTTTTTATGTTATTATTCACTCAATGATGTAAAGGGTTCTAAAAGTTTTGTTGTTGAGTGATTTGTTTACTCATAGACTTCACTTCCTGCAAATACTGACCTCAATTTTTCTTTGAAAATCTGAAAGTCTGTACTTCTGAGATACAATTTGTCAGTAGTATATTTGTTTTTAATTTAATGTCATTCCAGCAAAAATATCTACAGCTGTTTTTAACTATTATCTAACCGGTAAACACGTTTAAAATGTTGAGTTTCCACATTTATTCAGGCATAACAACAATGTAAAATTCTCCTTAGACCTGAAGCTTCAAACCAAAATAAATAAAATGTATTAAAATTTTGAGTAATTGATAAAGATTAGCTAGTATTCACTTCTATTATAATTTTATGTACGAGAATTTTAACTTTTATTTTTGTATAAATTGGTGGTCCTTTGTAGTTTTTTTGTTCAACTGAAAGACCTTTTCGGAATCTCTTTCGCTCGGTGAGTTTTTTTTCCAAATACATTTTACGTTTCCTAGAAAATTATTGAACTAACATCTGACTAAATTTTAATACATTAATACACCTTACGATAAACAACGTCCATGTATCCTTCTAAAGAATGTATATTAGATAAATGCACAGTTAACATTTCTGACATGATAATCTTAAATTTTCTGGGTACACATTTCTAATATAAATCCACTTGAGAACCAAAATATTATATATTATACAGCGCATTTCATAAATTTTAAATAAGGTTTAAGAGTACTCCAAAGTTTTGCTGATCAGCTTTCTCAATATTTTAACTAGAATTGTATTAGATTAGATAACAAAAGAGCATTATCTCTAGCAAAATGCTAAAACCCTATAAAATATTGATTCCTTAGTGCACCTTGACTATTAGCTACTCAAAACTACAGCGTAAAGTGTGCTTTCAGAAAATCTAATTAGTAAATCTATCCAACACTGTGCGTTAAAGCAGATTCACCTCAAATTTTGATATCACTGACTGAATTCTAAAGAGGGCCAAACTCAAAAGCTCGTGAAATCAGTCTTAGAGATAAACATATGTACATGCTTTCTTTACTTTTTCTGGAATGTAGAAGACTGAAATTAAAAGAATTTATCCCAAGAAGAGAATTTCTTTAGCTCTATAAATTTTCATTTGATTGAAGGTTAAAAACTGGAAAGTGAAATTTCCAACAAATATCTCTATTTATTTTAAGAGATATAGATTTATTTACAGAAAAAAACAATTACAAATTTATGACACTATCCTGATATAAAAATTTTGAAGAATTAAACGTTTTCAAAATAATATTTTTAATATATTAATTTTAAGTTTATTCAAATGACATTTCTTCCACCTTAAAGTTCCTGAGACTCTTATTTTACCTCTACATGAATTTTCTTCTTTTTGCATGGTGTAATTTGGACATAATTAACTTTCTTACATACAGAACACAAAGTGATTAGTAAACCCTCAGAAAATTGTATGCCTAAGGGTTGAATTTCAGCTGTATTTTATAGCCGTATTATGTTTATTGATCTATAGGACATAACTGGTATATACCACGCTTCTGCCACATTTTCTTTTTTTTCTTTTAATTTTGCTGTATTGAATCTGATGCAAGAACTGACAAACATACTAAGGCTTTTAGATGACGTAGTCAATTTTTTAATTCTGCCCAAGAAACTATCAAAATACTGTATCATATTATGTACAGTGAATAACTTTATCTCATATGTATGAAATATAAGAGTACTACTATTAACAGGAAAAATAATAGACAAAAAAGAACGATTGGTATCGTTATACTTTATTTTAACTAAAGTAACAAATTATTTTTATTTTGTTTTGATAACAGCGTTAAATAAATGTCTCTAATAACAAATTAGACTCTTACAGAAAAAAATAATGAGGGAAAAAACGTAATTTCTTAATAAACGAATATGAGCAGAAGAGTTAAAGTGTATGCTTCTCTTTTGTATATACTTATTGTAGTTGCATAGAAAACAAAAAAAATGTGCTATACCCGTTAGAAGTACTCACGACAATGATGATACAAATGAGCAATCATTCAAAACGCCAATATTATTATCTATTACAATTTAACAGAATGACAAATAGGCACTGAAGAGAATATTAAGTAAAATGTAAATAGGTTAAAGTTAACTAAACAAAGAATTAGTAACAATAACAACATTTTATTTCCCAACAAAGTTGGGCCAGGGTTTAGTTCAAGATTCAAGAGTAAAAATCTTCCGAGTCATCATGCTCGGCCAAAACAACAAGAAGTGACAAACCGCGACAGACACCCCCAGGGCATTGACCCGTACAGCGCTATCTGGCGGTGAAAACATATATATTCCCAACAAACTGGGCCGGGCTGAACAGCAATGTTCAGAACAATACTTATTACATCATTTCAAAATAATTTTAGGTTCAAGAGTTCATATTTCAATTACAATTTCTCAACATTTGAGTTGAGACCGAAACATTCAAAACTTCCAATTAATGTTCATGTTTCCAAAAATCACCATCAAAATATTCATATTAAATTCAGAAAATCAAGTTTCCAATTAATGTTCATGATTCCAAAATTATACAATCAAATATACATATTAAATTCAGAAATTCAAGTTTACCATATAATTCAAAAATATAAAAGTTTAAAATTCAATTGTGAATGAAGTATTTTTTAACACGTTACTATGTTAATAATATCCAAAGACTAACAATCTATAAGAAATGCAACAAAACCTATACAAGAATTAACAATATACAATCAGTAAGGAACTTACTATTCTCACTTCATTGGAGATCCTTAAACACACTTACCTAAATACTATATTTTTACACATAACTACACGTTCACAAATGGAATCATTCTTGAAATTTCGCTACAAATAAACATACAATAAATATTATATACATTTTATATACATGAGACATTTGAACTACAGTTGTAGGAAAATGATTACATTTAACACTCTAAATTTACAAGTAGTTGAACTGGTTGTTTAATTGTTCCTCTTTCAGTTTTAATTTCACAACTACGAATACGACCATCTCTACCTGGAAAGGTTTTTACAATCCTTCCCAATCTTCACATATTTCGTGGTAAATGTTCATCATGAATGATCACAATGTCAATTTCTTTCAAATCACCTTTAGACTGCTGATTTTTATTACAGTTTGCAGATTTCAAGTTCAATAAATAGTCTTTAGTCCACTTGCGCCAAAACTGATTTAGCAGTCTTTCGCGATACAAATATGCTTTTAGCAAAGTTTCTTTACGGCTTTGACCCACAATGTTATTGAATTTAACTGGAGGTAAATTGGACACTTTATTACCTATTAGGAAATGAACGGGTGAAAGTGGTTGTGGATCATTGAGACTATCAGGGACATATGTCAGTGGTCTTCTATTGACCACCGCTTCAATTTCAGTTAGCAAGGTGTGAAGTTCGTCCACACCTAAGGATGTTCGTCCAAGGGTTTTTCGTAGTGGCACTTTCACGGAACGAACTAGTCGCTCATAGAAACCGCCCCACCACGCGCTTTCTCGGCAATATATCTCCACTGGATACCCGAGGAAACATAATACGTTTTAACGTCTGGATGACTTATTACCTTCCACACCTTTTTAAGTTCTGCATCTGCAGCCTTGAAGGTAAGAGCGTTGTCTGAATACACAACTGAACAGATTCCTCTTCTCGAGACGAACCTGCGAAAAGCTAAGAGAAATGAGTTAGTTGTTAAATCTCTCATTAGTTCTAAGTGTACAGCTCTTGTAACTGCACACGTGCACAACAAAATGTAGAACTTGGTATGCTCATTTTTCACATAAAGTGGACCAGCAAAGTCTAACCCAACGACATCAAACGGTTGTGACTGTTCGATTCTTGCAGCCGGTAGTGGACCCACAACTTGATTTACAGGTCGAGCATTCATGCGTCTGCACATAACACATTTTTTTAGTATGTTTTTTACATACTGTCTACCTTTTATCATCCAGTATCGTTCTCTAATGTAAATGAGAGTACTTGATACTCCGGAATGATACACCTTTTCATGTGCATCAAGAACAATAAGTTCAGATAATTTGTTTTTAGGAGGCATGATTATCGGGTGCTTTTCATAGTAGCTCAATGAGGATTTTTGGAGTCTGCCTCCCACTAATAAGACGTTATCTTCATTTAAGAAGGGATTGAGCTCGAAAATGTTAGATTTTTTAGTAACTGGTCGTCCCAATTTTAGATTATGAATTTCCTCTGCAAAATGTTCAGCTTGCGTTTCTCTAATTAATCGAATTTCCCCAGAGAATATTTCTTGAGCTGTCAAGGTGCCATTTCTTTTCGGTAAATGTTTTCTTGCATTATGAATAAATCGCATTGCCCATGCGATAATTCTAACAGCTCGACTTAATTTGCTGTAATTTTCAAGATCTAAAAGGGGTTTGTGATCGTCGACACTAGCTTGCAAAATTGTAATGTCTTTTACATCCTTTTTCCTCTCTAGCATGGATTCGGAATTCTGCGTTATATTTCGTACACTTCTTTGCCACATACAGTCTGGTTCACTCAACCAATGTGGCCCTGACCACCAAACCTTTGACGACAACAAATATTCTGCGGAACAACCACGTGAAAGAATGTCAGCAGAATTTGAAATTCCATCACAGTGCTTCCAACAAGCCGGATCTGTTAGGGACTGTATTTCAGTTACCCGATTTCTTACAAATTGTTTCCACCTATGTGGTGACCCATTAATCCAATGTAAAACTATTGTACTGTCAGACCACATAAATGTTCTTTCGTCTGGAATCTTAAACAATTCCTTCAAATATTTTGCAAGTCTGGAGACAATTAACGCGCCTAGTAATTCCAATCTAGGCAACGTCAGCTCTTTACTTGCTGGGGCAACTCTAGTTTTGGATGTTACAAATGACGTGGTGAATTCTTTGGGACACCTAAAGTATGAGACAGCTCCATACGCTTTTATTGATGCGTCACAAAAAATGTGTAGTTCCAAATCATTGAAATTTCTGAGTTTCCCAGGAAAATATTCGCGTGTTAATTTCAGCTTCTTCAAATTCTCTATTTCGTGATACCACTCAGACCACAATTGCTTACATTCTTTCGGAACTTCATCATCAAAATCTATTCCTAATTGCCAAAGATTTTGAATTAACAATTTTGCACGTATTACAAAAGGCGAAATAAAACCTACAGGATCAAAGATTGTAGCAGTCACCTTTAATATGTTTCTTTTAGTAATATTCTCACAATTATTTAATGTTTCACACAAAGCTTCAAAGTATAAGAAAATTTGGTCTTTACGAGTACACTAGTGAAGCCCTAGCACCTTTAATGATTTCTCTGAATCTTCTCCGTTTATTATCCCATTACTTATCCACCGACTCTTTAAAGCCTCTCAATTAGAACTAAATTTCCGTAAATTCATCCCTGCATCCCTAAATACTTTACATGCTTCAGAACTCAGCTTGAAGGTTTGCTCAAGAGTATCACCCCCATAAAAAAGATCATCTACATACACCGAAGTATTTAGCATCTCATAAACATCGGGTTTCTCTGGGGCTATCTTAGATATATGATACTTAATAGTACTAGCCAGAATGAAGGGACTGCATGAAACGCCAAAAGGTACTCTAGTCATCCTATATGGTTTCAAATTAAAATCCTTATCAAAATACAAAAATCTCAAAGCATCTCTGTCAACTTCTGCTATTCCAATTTGATGGAATGCTTTCTCAATATCTGCGGAAAAGGCATATTTAAATTGTCTGAAACGCAGTATCATATCTAACACTGAAGGATTTAAATTCGGCCCAGGAACTAAACAATCATTAAGGGATGCGGCATTGTTTTGTTTTGAAGAGGCATCATAAACTATTCTTACTTTAGTTGTCGTAGAATTTTTTCTTACAACTGGGGAATGTGGCATGTAATAAACTTTGTCACTGCTACTTTCAAAACTACATTCTTCAATAATTTGGTTATCTAACTGATCGCGTATTATTTCATTATAATGTTTACGAAGCCAAAAATTTTTCCTTAATTTATTTCCTAAAGACATTAAACGACTTTTCGCTTTTTCAAAATTATTACTTAAGGCTTCATGATTTTGTTTCCATAACAAGCGAGAAACATATCGCCCATTATCAAACTGCAATTCCCTCTGAAATTGCTGAATAACCGATTCATCGGAAACCTCCTGTTTGTTTTCTGTCAACCCCAGCGTGTCCAGAGACCAGAACCGCTTTACGATGTCATTAATCTCAACATTCTTCGACGCGTAGGCAAAATACTGAACACCGATATTCATCACAGCTGCGTTCTCCAAGAGCTTGTCGTAGCCTCCACCCTGAATAGTCCACCCAAACAAGGTGTCAGTTGCGAACAAATTATTGCCTAGTTTCTCCTTCCCCCCAGCCAGGACATTCCAGTAGTAATCCGCCCCCACCAGAATTCTTATCTCCGATGCTTCTCCGCTATCGGCTAGCTGCAGCCCCTTTGATTCTAAGATTTCACGAATGCTTTTAGTTGGTACTTTTACAAAGGCTCCTGTTATAGTATCTGTTACAAGGGCTTCAACTATTATGGATTTTTGGGGGAACTTAACATTTTTAAGATTTATTTGAACGACTTCAAAATCCCGTTCACGACCTTCACTAAACCCAAATGAATAAATATACAGTTTTTCTTTTCTCAAACACTTTAAATTTAATTGTTTAGCTAGATCGGCTCTAATAAATGATTTCTGGGATCCTCCATCCATTAAAATCCTAACGGTACTATTTTTGTTTGTGTCGACATTTTCTGCTAAAACTGAACAAGTCTGTAATTATACCCCCTTACAAGTATTTTCGGAATTTAAAGACAAAGATGCAATAACAGACTCTTTGTCCTCCGTTGGTATATCAAGATTAACTTTCCTACAGAATAATTTGTTATGACTTGAACTATTACAATTTTGGCAGGGAGAAATTTTGCTTCTACAATTTGGAGACATGTGTGTTTTTCCAAAATATTTATAACACCTACCCTGAATTTTCAAAAGTGTTCTTTTATCCTCGTCGGATTTTTCGCAATCTACAACACTATGGGAATTTACTTTACAGAAAAAACAGTATGGTTTAATTACTGTAGTAAAGGCAGACGCAGTTGGGATATTTTTACCCTTCAAATAACTATTTTTGTTTAAGAATCCCGTTTTGTTTTTCTGATGGAAATCGAAATTATCTTTCGTATTACAGTCTTTAATAAATAGATACGACGCTTCCCTGCATTCAACTTCTTTTCGTACGAAATCTATTAACTCTGAAATATCAAAATCTGAATTAGACTTTCGTTTTCTGTTATACTCTAAACTTAACTCCTCTGGTAATTTTTGAAGTATTATTGGGCATAACAAGTTACCGTAAGAGCCCGACGTCACATTTAAAGACTGTAGACTCCTAATCTGAATTTCGCAATTATCATAAAACATTCTGAGGGCTTTTACATTACGAACATTTTTTACAGGATCTACCGATAATAAGTTTTTTATATGTGAGCTGATTACCATGTCATTCCTGCCAAAACGCTGCTTTAGCAATTCAATAGATGAATCATAATTTTCATTTGACAAGGAGAACCCAGAAACAGCCGCCAAAGCCGGACCTCCCAAATACATTTTTAAATAACTAAATTTTTCAATTTTAGTTATGTCATCATTATTATGTATAGTTATTAAGTACTGGTTCCAAAAATCTAACCAATTGCTAGGATACCCAAAAAATTTTCCTATAGTTAATTTAGCAAGTTGGATGCTTTGTTTAAATGTATTTCCGGAAGTTGAAGCAACCGAGGTCTGAGAGTTCTCAACGATTTTACTTTTGTTTTCATTATTGAGCTTCTTTTTTGCTCTAAATGACCAGATCGTAATTTTCTCTTCGTACTCTTGTACACAAATTAGTTCTTCTTCAAATTCCTTTTCAGTAACATTTAAATTCAACTCTATTGCTTTATATAATTCTTTTAAATTTTCTGATTTTGTTGATAACAAATTTAAATTTTCTTCTAAAACTTCACAATCACAGTCCTCACTTTCGATTTCTGATTGTAGTTTATTTAAAATTTTGGACACAGCGGTCCTTATTATTTTTCTTTTTGATTTTAGTTTTGATATATCTTTTTCCATATTTAAAAAATATAATGTCCTACCTTATTCAGACGTCTTCAAGATCCATGTATGGTTTTCAATAATCCATTTTCAATTGGCACAACTTTTCTTACTAAGATCGCGCCCCACGTTGGGCGCCATGAGAGAAATATTAAGTAAAATGTAAATAGGTTAAAGTTAACTAAACAAAGAATTAGTAACAATAACAACATTTTATTTCCCAACAAAGTTGGGCCAGGGTTTAGTTCAAGATTCAAGAGTAAAAATCTTCCGAATCATCATACTCGGCCAAAACAACAAGAAGTGACAAACCGCGACAGACACCCCCAGGGCATTGACCCGTACAGCGCTATCTGGCGGTGAAAACATATATATTCCCAACAGGCACGTCAGTTGTTGTCGTAGCAGCGTATCATAGTAAATTAGAGTACTTCTGACTAATTATTTAAAAAAATGAGTTTAAAAGAACTCGGTTAGCGTTTTTAAATCTGATAGAAAGAATTCCACTGTATTATAAAAGTAAATAAAAAATCATTTTGAATGAATTTGATGGACTAATGAATTCCAAATGAGATCACTTAAGAGCTGTAATTGTAACTAAGCATTTCTAAATATCTCATGAGGAACGTCTCACAAACAAAATAAAATGAACAGTAATTTCAGTATAAAACAACAGGGTGTTATATTTGTCTTAAAAAGTGTTAATTGAAACCGTTTGATGATATACATTGCTGCAAATCTTCCAAATATGTTACTAAAGACCAATATCTACAGCTCTACTTTAGTTATTAAAAAATTCTGCCCTATATTATTTACATCACACAACTTTGCTAAAATATGCCAGATTCATTTTAAGCGTAACTCAAAGGAGGTGAATTCAAAAGAGTAAAATTTTATTTCATTCTTTTATTTAAGATTTACTTTACTTTATTCAAGATTTACTTTTACTAGGTAGTTTAATGTTAGGTTTGTGTGTGTATCCACAAAGTTATCTGTGAGGCTAAGATATAAGGTACCTAAGAAATATACAATATACGATATATATAATATTAATTGTCCATGTTGGACATATAGGATATAAGCTATAAAAACACGTGTGAAAAATTATAACACATGCACCCACAAACTCCTAGATTTGCATGTATTACCCTCATATATCTATGTAATATCTATGAATGGCGTATGAATTGAGAAAATAAATTGTTAATACAAAAATACCATTAAAAATTCATATAAATTTCTCTGCTTCAAACGTAACTCACATGCTACCCATTAGGAATCTATGTATGAAATTACAATTCTTACTAGCTCCCGGTAAATATTTGGATATTGAAGCTAGATCCAAATATGATACAATGTCTTCATATTATTTAAGAGTTTTATTTGTGATCTGCGTTCTAGTTCATAAACTATTATTGACAATACTGCAGATTGTTAGTCAAAAAGTAACATTTAGCTCAGGTAATCAAATCCATCATCACTTTCAGAATAAAACTTTTCTGATAAACGAATATCTTATTTCAGGTCTTATACATGATGTGGTTAGATGAGGGATCTAAATCCCTCATCTAACCACATCATTTTGCATCATTTACATAAACTTTAAGATATTAGTCAAGATATTACCTTACAATTGTTATAATCTTTTATTGTCCTCGTCAACGTAGAAATCCAAGGCAGGGAAAATAGCTTCTTTTAGCTTATTGTGTAGTCGTTTTCTCTCTCAGCGGCTGCGAGAGGTGTCACTAATGTTGCTTTCGAAATTCATGAATTAATTTTCTGCTATTCCTACTAAATATTTTAAAAGATATGTATAATCCCTTATACTGTTCGAGGTAAAATAATGCAACATTTTTCTCTCTCCTTACTTTACTTCGTAGTGTACAGATTAAACCTAAGAAAGCCGGATATTTCCCTTACATTGTCTGGGATAAATGAAATATGGTAGATAACTTGTAGCTAGATAGCTGTAAGGTCAAATCCGCAATTCCCTCAATGTTAATGGAGGAAACCGCTCACATTTAGCTACTTTTTCATTCATATTCCACACATTTAACAGAGCGGCATAATATGGAGATTATAAGATTTTGATCAAAGGAAAAAGTATTTTCCTCTGTGTAAAAGAAACACTTTCCATCCTATCCTACCATTCTACTGCGTTATATTGTTCGTACATAACCCTCACGGGGAATTTTTACCGACAAAAATCATCCACTATAGCTTTTATGTATACAATGGTTGTTATTTAAAAATAGAAACTGAAAATTGTGAAGAAGTTGTGCAACTGTAAATATCTATCGTAACATCCTCATAGACTTTTTACAGTTCGAGATTTTATTGAAGGTAAACGGCAACTCGATATCATATTTCTTTGCAGCTAAAAATGTAGTCATTCTAACTGCGTAACTTTTCCCCATCTGATTATCGCATGCTCAGAGCAATTTTATAAAGTTCTTTTACAGTTCTTTTAGTTAAGTAAGGGATGATATTTAAATAGCGGAACGAAATAAGCAATACCTATACGTTACGATATATACAACTGAAGCGTGGTTCGACTTCAAAATTGACTTATTATATTGTAAATCAAAATAACAATATAATATGAAAATACAGTCCGGTCTACCGTATTTCTTAATATTACTCACTTTAAGGAATGTTCATATTCTCAGTTATTCACTTTTAATCCATTTTCTAATTTATCAAACCACTACGAAATCCTCGCAATTTTGAGATCACTAAGTTATTTGTACTTTTCATTAATCATTGGTCCCGTAAATTGTATAGTTATGACTATGCACGATTCTAATCAGCAAAACACCATAATTCTTCCGTTATTCCAGTATTTTCTAATTTTTTTTCAATGAATTATTCCAGCTTCAAAAATATTTATATACACCCCATACCTGAATTTTTGTATCTGAACTGTTTGTTGAATTTTTTAAACGGAATGTAAATTATAATATGTGGTATAACGAATGATTTTTTGCTGTATAATGGGATATAGAAATGTGTGAAAGAATTTCAAAAAATTTTATTCCTTAAAATTTTGAAGTGTTGAGAGTTTTACAGACACAGACTGTTATGTAAATTACAGCATTTGCTATTCTACATTCCAATACAAAGTAAAGTTTTCGTTTCTCCCCTGAAAGAATTTTGTTTTCGATTCCCACAAGCCTTAAATTATTGGAAAATGATTCTGAAAGAAACTGTAAAAATATATATATATATATATATATATATATATATATATATATATATATATATTTACGCAATTATGTAGCATTACATCACCGCATACTAAAATAATTTATTTCTATGGTAACATGCGATTAAAGCTTTGAGATGGATGTATATGTATTTTATCTTCGTTTTAGTCAGTTAGATACATATATATTTCAGGAAAATTTTCATAATCTTTACAAATTAGGATATTCAAGATTAGAGCATTTCTTTCACTTATCATTGTACATTATTTTTAATTAATTGCTCCCACTATTATATTTCCTATATGTTATATATCTGTATTCCTGTATTTATTATAGGTACGACTCACTCATTTGCATTGCATTATTATTTGAAATTTGAAATGCGTTTTACCGTTTTCTACTTAAAAATTAAGGAGCAACACATAAGGAAACGTTTCAGTGCGTTTCTTTAAATATGGTATTTAAATTAACGCTAAAGCTACTAAATATGAGTTTTTGATATAAAGTTAAATGGATTTTTAAGAGTTTAGGATGATAAATGGTTAGGCCAAGGAAAATATTTCTATATATATGTATTATGTAACATATAACAATACCTCAATTCATTCCGGCTAATTGCATGTAGGGAAAAATTTTAGGTTAGGGATAATTTTCATTTGGTATTCATTTACGTTTTAATTTTAATTTTAGTTTTTTTTCTATTCTGGGGCTTGCCACATTTCAACCGGCCATTCATTTGTGTGCTGGCCTTCAGGGGGACGTGGTGGGGGGAATTGTTAAGGATTAATTAGAGATGGATTATATTTGATCGTTGCCGGTCGAGCATCGCGGGGTGTGAGATGATGAACTTGGCACGGATTGAATTGCATTAGTTAATATGAAGAATAAAACTCTTGGATGTAATTTAATTGTAGTTATTTGCCACAGGCCTTTATTCACTGACTGCTATATCAATAATTATTACTAGGGAAAAAGTTAAGCGAGTGCTACGTGCATAAGAAGCCCGTCATAAGTCGCGCAGTATTTTATGGATCGCGCGAGGAAAAAAATTAACCCCACAGCCGTTTTAAAATAAATTAAAAGAATTAAATTTGTAAAATTTGTCCAAGTTTTTCGTCTCTCTCCTCGCGACAGCATGGAGACATATGTCCATTGGCGGAAAAGAGTTAAATTGTGGTTTGAAACTGAAATTTTATGCCGATGCCGATCTCCCAATCTGGATTAACATCAATTTAGATGCTGTTTGCTGTTTTTCACGACGATTCATCGACCACCAGTGATGTGATTAAATCTGTTGTTGAGTAAAAGTGTGTCATCTGAAAATTGTCCAGGATGTGTTTTGCCCTTGATGGATTTGTTGAATGATGATGATGGATTTGTTGAATGGATATGTTGATGATATGTTGATGATGGATATGTTGATGATGATATGTTGATGATGGATATGTTGATGATGATATGTTGATGATGGATATGTTGATGATGATATGTTGATGATGGATATGTTGATGATGATATGTTGATGATGGATATGTTGATGATGGATTTGTTGAAATTTCCCATTCGTCTTCATCATCGCGGACATCGTGATTATTCCAAATGTGTGCTGCTCGGTGATGAGCAGAGAAATCTTCAGAGTTTTTTTTTCGAGTGATGTGAAGCGTCGATCTTCACATCTGGGGATAATAATGTCCCGGAAAATTCAGCGAAATAACGTGATTTGTGTATGAGTGACGAATTGATATTTTTACTATCCGGAGCAACGTTTGTGCTTTTCGACAATGATGCTGTGTGTGTTTAACGGACAACTACGTGACATCAGTAATTATTGATCTGTAAATAGAAATGATTTAAAGTGTTTTTCATCGATTTTAAATATGAAAGTGCTGAAGGATTTTGGTCATCACAAGAAGAAACGACTGTTCATCATGCACTATCCGGAGAACCGAAGAAGTAAATTAATTGTCCAAATTTTATTTTCTATTTAATTTGAACTAATGAAAAAAAATGAAATGATGATTTCTGTAAATTAATGTTTCTAACGGTAAGCAAAACTTTATGATTTAATTTTTGTAAATGAAATGAGTCTATGATTTCTGATTTTCTTCAAAGCTACCTTGTTTTAATGTAAAAAAAGGAACGTTTTTTGGATGTGACATGAGAATCTAAAATAAATTCAGTAAAATTTTGGGAGCTACAACCCATAAATTTTTAAAACTGATGTTCCAAACCCCTGTTCACTGAAGAATAAATACACTTTAGTACAACTAGGAGGATTTGGGCACTTATTTTTTTTCGGACCGCACTTCCCATTTGTTTTGTTGAATATTTTAAATTATTTTCAGTGGAGTTTTAGACTGCTGAAATAAGATTTGCTATTTATGTGTACGGTTCTGTTGAGATTTTGAATAGAATTTTGAGAGTGAAAGATTGATTTCATGTTTTCCAGGTAAATTAATATTTTGACATAGGAAAATGCTTTAATATTGATGTTATGAAATTAAAATGTTTATCCATCTTTTTCTTGGGGAGGGGGAAGCAAAGTATAAGGTATTAAATTACGAGTAGTTGTAAAAATTTTGAAAATTTGATCTTATTAATTGTTAAATTAAGAGTTGAAGGATTAGTCAAATTTTTTTTAAATTGAGAAGATTTTTTGAATAATTTGCTACAAAATCTGGTCTCCTGAGCTGATGATGGCCTTTTTGCTTCTTCTATATATTTTTGAGTTTTATATTCTGATATTCATAAGTGTTATTTTGATTTACGTTGGTCTTTACAATTATTATAAGTGTGCTTATATTTTGATTCTTTCAACATTTTGGGGTATCCTTTTTGATTGCTATACATTTTTGATAAATATTATTCTAAGTGTTTTTATAGAGTATACTTCTGGTTGCAGGTAAAATAATGAGGAGGACATATTATGCTAAGTGTATTTTTTTTGTATTGTGTAATTTTGTTGGAACAATCCATGGGAT
>OU015494.1:207558709-207767813 GCA_907164885.2 Dolomedes plantarius
AAAAGTGCAATGGTCATAAAATCAACACATTTTATACACTGTGTCGCATGTTCATAGTTATGCATTTTCAAATGACCTGTCCGAAATTTTTAAAGTAATTTAGTCGTGTCTTAAATGTCAACAACCTTATTCCCCCGGATAGCGGATGACAGATTAACCTCATACGTTCCGCAGTAAGATTCAACAATGATTTCCATACAGAAACTATTTCCTCTCTGTCAAGATGATTCACGCCTTTCCAGTCTACCACGTGATTTCGTATTCACTCCGATTCACTCCAGTGGCCGAATTTCATTTGGTGGTATTGGAAGACAAATGGTCAATGGCTCCATCACTGTTTAGTATTAGTATATAGATATTATCATGACTGGCGTAGCTGCGATATTCGCTTCATAAATCATAATTGACTGCTTTTAATTAATGGATAGTTGTGAGATCAAAAATGTGCTTGATACCATTATGCAAGAGGCAGTTTCGGCTCTCTGACATCTGCACCACATAACAATTACTGAATATATCACTTAGTCTAATTAATGTCACTTGCCTGCAATAAGTGAAAAGAAAATCAAAGTTAATATCTACAGTTTTAACTATTCTATTATGTTGGGGTCTATTATGTGTCGCTTATATAAACAAAATATGTTTTCGATCAATAATAGTATTTTTCTCACACTCAAGGCTGTTAATTCACTTAAGTTTGCTCAAAAAATTTTTAAACAAATTTTTAACAAAGTGAAGTATTTCTAGTTAATACAAAGTATTATGTTATCTAATTTGGATTATAAAGAAATGTTACAAAAAGCTGTTGAAATGTTATCGCTTTGTCTTTTACTGAATATTTTCTTCTTTTTTTATTGCTAATATTACTATTTTGTCAAAATTTTAGTGGCTCTAGAGGATATGTTTGTTCATCTATACCACGCTTTCAGTACAAGAACAAACAAATAAATGATAAAATAAAAGTGCCTGCCGCATGGGAACAACAAGATATTACTCTTTTGTCAATTTTTTCCAATATGTGAAGAACTTTTTCGGTAGATCTTAACCCCTACACACCATAAAATCTATCAGCTACTGTGTTATTTGAGTACCCAATAAATGAACGCACTTCCTCATTATGGGAGGACAGCACCTCAGAAACATTCCCCCTTTAGCCGCGATTTTAGCCTGATCCTACTCGTTGAATGGTTTTATGATAACAATATGATTGGCCTGTTAAGTCATTACCAATGTAATATCTGCAGAGAAACTTGTAATTTTGGTTTCGGTTAACCATGTAATAGCTACACAGGATGATACTTGAATAAATTCTACCTATCTCTACACTTTGCCAGTTACACTTCCAGAGTTTCGAAAAGTTTGGTCTACAACTAGTTTCAATTACAATTCAGCTCATTTACGTTTTTTAATCATTTCAATGACTGACGAAGACAATTTAGTTTAAATTAAAATATGCCTGTTTTTCTAGGTAAAAAAGTATATCCTGTATAGAATTTACATGACCCTTGGCATTTGTAAATGTTTCTTCGATATTTCTTGATTTTTAAAAATGAGATAATGAAAAAGATGTGTGCTGGAAATATTTTATTGATTGGAATTTCTTCCTGTTTTGACATCTACTGATCTGTACTAAAATTATTAAAGTTTACAAAATACAATGCACATCACTGTGTAATTACGTAATTTTTATAAATATGTGTTATGAAGTGTACAAATTTTACTGCTATTCAAATATTTTGTATGTTTTGCATCACGTACTATGTTTACCTACTATTGCCTCTCTCTGATTCTGTGGATATGTAAAGCGTACTTTGTATGCCATATAACTTTCACAAAGCTATGGCACTGTTCTGGTTCAAAGTATTGTTTTTCTTTGTGTTTCTGAAATACAGAAACTAGTATTTAAAATTAAGAATGGGGTTTTGTAGTATCGTTAATTTTTCACTTTTGTGGGAGTGGCGTTCATAACCACTGTACATGTGGAATGTCTTGTATCGTTTAGACAAAGAGAAGTTTGATATCTGTAGAAAAGATGAAAGCAACGTGGAATATCTGTCAGAATTTCCCACCATGTAGATAACTGATTGTCTCTACTTCTGTAGAGAAACTCTTCTGTGGAGCCTGTCTTTTTAAATTTTCTTGCATTTGTGTTAATCTGTTGTTACTTCCGTTACTGTTTTTTCTGTTTACACCCTTTTCTTTGGCACAAGGTCACTGTTCTTTAAGCATTGCACTGAGTGTGAATTGCATTGAGTAGTTGTGTTAAGTTTAATAAATGTCATAATTATTCCGTAAAAATCTGTAAATTATTAGTCAAATACTCGGTACCTGCTTTAATTTCAAGATTGCCCAAATAGCCTGCTTAAAGATGAACTTGCTTCAAATATATTGAAATTGTTTCCTTATAATTTCTAAACGATTATATACATTCTCAGCTTTTAAAACAATTTGACCAGTTTTGCTTAATACTAAAACATAATTATCATATGATTGAATACTATAACCTCTTTCCATTAATTTAGTCATAGATAACAAATTACGTCTTAAATCAGGTACATAAATCACATTATCAATAGTTAGTGTATTTTCAATATTATTTACAAATGTCTTAGTTTTAACTATTCCTTCGCCAATAGATTTTAAAACATAATTCTTACCTGCTAAATTTATATGACCTTCATCGGAATTAAATTTTTCAAAAAAATTAAGGTCCTTACACATATGGGAGCTGCCTCCGGAGTCTAATATCCAGATATCCTCACAAGTAGAGTCGGTATGTTCTGGGTCTATGATAAGGACAAAGTTCTGTGTTTCGTTTTCAAATGCGGCGTTCGCGAATCTCATTTTTTGCTTGCTTTTAGTTTTGTCGTTAGGTAATCTTATCACGTTGTCCGGTGCATTTCCCCTCCTGTTTCCCGTTTTGTTTCTGAAGAAACAATTTCTGGCTATGTGATTGGATTTATTGCAGATCCAGCAAAGTTTAAAGGCCTGTGGCAAAGAACTACAATTAAAATACACCTAAGAGTTTTATTTCCGAATATATTTAATCTCAATTTAATCCGTGCTAATTATCTGCCAAGCCATCATCTCAACCCTCGTGATACGTGACCATCCAAGATCAAATCGAATCCCTCTCTACGTTAAAACTCTTTTGTTTCAAACCTTCTAATGCCATTGCGCATGCGCTCATGACGTTGCACCGAGCATAAGGCTGGGGCGTGATCAAATTTGATACTGATCGCGCACACACAGAACTCTAGCTTAGACACAGTATAACACTAACGCAACGGACTGTAACACTTTTATTATAGATTTAAAAAAACCCACATCGGCACACATTGAGAAATTAGAAGGTCGCACTAAATACACATCACATAGCAACGAGTGACGTACGCTCGAGTCACAGGTATATAAACATAAGATAACAGCTCCGTCTCTCGGCGAATTGAGTTCAGAGGGAGCGCGTGCGTCAACAGATACTATTGATAAACCATACGGGAATTCCCCTTCGGTTCTTCTCAAACACCTCGCGAATTAAGTTCAGTTCTAAAATCGGGAATTCCCTGGTTCGTCGTCTGAATCGAGATAGTGGGAATGCCATGGCTTCATATAGTCGGCAGCAGATGACGTGATGTTGGGACCTTCATGTTGCCCTACATGGATGTAATCGTACCGTTTATGGGGCTTGACATTGGTCAATTGGTAAGAACCTAGGAATTTCGGTCGTAATTTCATAATTGTTCCGAACTGTGTGCGCTTGATCGCAACCAATTGTACGATCTTTTCCTCTCTTATTATAGAACTTCTGGTTTTATTCTTGAATATTTAGGATTTTCTTTGTTGATTCTTACTTTAATTTTTCTTTTCGATCATCACCTTAAGATAATCTTGTTCTAAAACTTCTTTCGCTCGTATGTCTGTTTTGTTTTTTAATTTCACTCCTGAATAAAGTTCGAATGGTGTGAATTTGGTACTTCAAGAAACGGTACTGTTCATGATTAGTTGAAAAACGGACACGTGTTTGAACCATTTCGTCGGATCAGAAATTGAAATTTTAGAGAATATGGGAAATAAATTGAAAATATATTGATAGTTCTTGTTCGTAGAAGGCATAGGACCTGTAAAGTCAACATGATATGTACTCAATGGCAAAGTGTCTTTAGGAATAGGATTGAGAAAACCTTCTCCTTTGCCACGTTGTTTGTTACATAAGACACATTCTATACAGTTGGCAGTAACGTTAGGAATTTGTTTTCTGGCGTTAGGTATATAGTAATTTCTATTTAGTACGACTTCGGTCTTGGATGATGCGAAATTATTCTTATTATGAATTTGTTTGATGACTTCTTTTTCCATTTCTTGATTCACCATCAAAAGTTCTCTTCTATCTTTATACTTATATAATATACTATTTTTGACAAAATATTCTTCGTCTTTTCCTTTTTGCTATCAGGGTTTTGATCTCTTGAATGTTTACATCTCGCTTTTGGGCAGCTTCAATTTTAGGGGTTACATAGATTTCCGCTTGTGAAATAATCAGCACAGTGTTGCGATTTAGCGCACTAACACGTTTCATCTGTTCTCCTGACCGATGAATAAGTTCGTAATCAAATTCTCCCAGGAATAATGTCCATCTCGCAATTTTTATGGATAGGTCTATTTTGCATATTGTCATTTGGAAAGCGACGCAGTCAGTTATGATTGGGAATTTTTAACCAAGCGATTCCTTAATTTCTTTAACGCTTCCTTAACTGTAAGAACAGATAATTCATAATGAGCGATATTTTTCTTCAGCTTGTGACGTATTTTTGCTCATGTAATGAATGGGGTGATATTTTCCATTTTCTGTCTCCTGGAATAACAAAGCTTCGTATCCATGTTTGCTAAAGTCAGTACAAACTTCGAGTTTTCTGCCTTGCGTAAATAGACTCAAAACGGGTTCAGTAGCGAGATATTGTTTTCATCTCAAAAAGACTTCTTGTTGGTTTGGACCAAAAAAAATTTCTCAGGTTTTCTGTACAAGTCACTCTGAGCAAGGTTTTGGGATAGTAGAGTATCCAGGAATAAATTTACGAAAAGATCCCGTGACGCCTAAAAAGCTTTGGACTTGCTAAATTGTTGTTGGCTGAGGGAATTTTTGCACTGCGAGTGTTTTTCACGGAGATGGTTTCACAGCTCGATTTTCGAGGACATGACCTAAGAATTGTACTCTTTGCATTAAAAACTGACATTTCTTCAATTTAATTTCTAATTCGTATCGAGAGGCTACTTCTAAAAGTTGATGTAATAAGTTTAATACGTTCTTCTTCATCTACTGATGGAATAATTATATCGTCCATGTACAAAACAAAAATACCTTCGTTAATGAGATTTCGGAATACATGAAAGATAGTTTTGAAAAATATTAGGACAGTCAGAGAGACCAATAGTTGTTTTCAAAAATTCCTATTGTCCTTCATGGGTTAAGAAACTAGTAAATTTGCGACTATTTTCGTCTACATCAACATGAAAAAAGCCATTTCGGAGATAAATGGTTGTAAATATTTTTACACCCTGTAATTTATCCAGAGCGTCTTCAATTAATGGTAAGGGGAAACGATCCTTTATTGTTTTCTTATTTAACGCTCGGTAATCAACACATAGTTGCGTCGATCCATGTTTTTTCTTAACCAAAGCAATCGGATTTGCGTAGTCAGAGCAACTAGATCAAATTATTTCGGATTCTAACCATTCTATAATTTGTTCATCTACTAATGATTATTTCTTTGGTATTGCTAAACTTCGAGGTCTTTGATATACGGGAATGTCATCGATTAAAATTATCTTCGTTGAATTATTTACGGTTTCGGATTTGTTTGGTGTATATGTAGAGAGAAGTTTAAGAATAGTGTCACTCTGCTGCTTATCTTTAATGTGATTTAAATATATTTCATTAGAAATCAAGTTCGGTAAAATTTCCATCGTCATTAAAAAGTTGTCAGTGCTCTGAATGATTAAAGTATCTTTCTTCAAAATAACATCAGCGAGGTCTGACAGTGGTGTGTCAATACTAAGGCCTAGCGTTATCGCTTCGTTCGGAACAACATGGAACAATAATTTGAACAGGTGATTGTTGATTTCCACGGTATGCATAAAAGAACGCAACGTATGCATTTCGTGAGACCCTTTTCCTGACAAACAAACGACAGTGGAGGAAACATCTGATAGACGCATTTGTTAATAGCAAGTTTCTAGAATTACGTTTACTGTTGCACCGCAGTCGAAAATACCAGTCAACCCCTTTTTCTTTCACGTATCTCTTATCTGGACCAGAGAGTTGATATCTTCTAGAACAGGGGTGGGCAAATAGCGGCCCGCGGGCCACTTACGGTCCGCTACAGAATTTTTTGTGGCCTGCCAAGACACCCAGAAAAATCCGGACAGCCAGAAAAACTGCGAAAGATAGCCAAAAACTCCAAGACAGCCAGAAAAACTGCCAATATTTTATTTAATTTATATTTATTGAATTTTATGATGCAATTTATACCTTTTCTGATTTGTTTCATCTGTTTTTTATTATTTGTTGAATATTATTGTATTGTATATTATTTTCATTGTTTATAATACTGCTAATACGTAGTAGTTATTTAAGGTATATCATAAATAAACTTGAGTAAATCTGACTTACAGTAAATAAATATATGTATGTATATATATATATAAGAATAAATAAATAATAAAAAATGTAGGACTAAGTTCAAATGGATCCAGAAATGGACATTTTTGGGTGGTAATTAGCTAATTTTAATTAAACTAATCATTTGCCACTAAATGGCCTGTTTTGATCTGTTTTATCGTCGCATTGAACTACACGGGTTGCCCTTGCGTGTTCTGATGTGGTCCAGCAGGGTTGCCGCCGTAAGGGCAGTTATCAGAGTATGTTTGCCTTATATCCGAATGGTGTGGGAGGCGGAAGGATCCACTTATACCGTTTCTGAAATGCAAAGTTAACTAATAAATGCAATAATTATAAAAAGTGTGGCCCTCCGATAAGCTCCGCTTACACAAAGTGGCCCTCAGGCAAAAAAATTGCCCTTCCCTGTTCTAGAACACTGCAACTGATATTGACAGCTGGATTCGGGTTTTTATTACTTTTTACTGGACGGTTAGCAGTAATGTGGTCATTTGTAAACTGATTACAGTTGATCCATTTTCTTCCGCGATCTTTAAAAGGGCAAACAGTATGATTTTTATCACCACAATTTCTACACCGCTGAAAGCTTGGGACAGAAGAGAAAGGAGGCGTAAAGGCGTGTTCTTTTTTTGTCGTTCCTGGTTCAGCGGGAATCTGAGTTTTTTTTCTTTTAAATAGCTAATTTTTCCCTGAACTCTCATTTTAATGTTCATGCTAGCGGCGCCCCGTTGCGCCAGACACAAAATAGGTTTACATATAACATTGTTAATTTCAAAGTTCAGTTTGGCATTCTACACACACAGACACATACACACATGTATATATATATATATATATATATATATATATATAGTTTACAAATGTAAATTACTTAATATGAAACAAAAAAGAGTAAATAAATTTTAGGCGCTAAGCTGCTCACAAAAATATTTACGATATATAGATATTTAAAATTAAGATAATTAAAAGGGCAGATGTGACCATTTAATACACCTCTAACCTGAAATAAGATTGACATATATAAATAGGCAAAAAATGGAATCGGAGGTGGTATAGTTGATGACTGGGGGGGGTTGTGACCCCCCAACCCCGGTTAAACATGTTTTAAGCCAGGCAACACTCCCGGAGGTCGGCTATAACACCAAGACAGTAATAAAAAATTATGAAGAGGAAAAATATTTTAGGTGAAATAGATAAGTTAAACCAGATAGTTTTCTAATGTAGTCAACTAAAACATAATTACAAGATGAATAGAATGAAAAAAATCTTAATACTAAGTTACAGAAATAGAATAATACTAATTAACTAAATAAGTATTCACTAACATATACACTATATATATACAAAATACTTAGCTCCCACCAAGCAAAGGGACACGAAACCCTTGCACACTCACATTTTATAGACATAGTAGGGATAAATATCGCCGTATTAGGGAAATTTTTTTTTTTAGTGTTGCCAACTTATTTTAAAACGATTCATACAATCTTTATTGTCTAGATTAAAAAACTGGGTTAGAATAGATACGAGGAAATTGACGGGAAAACCCTGGTCAATAGCTATAGTTAAGAATTTTATTATACTGACGTCCATAGTTTTTTTGTTTGAATGTAATCGTTGACAACGTATTAATTGGTTAGTAACTATATTGCGTTTAATATTTAAATGTAGAACATTATTCCAATTCATAATCCTAACAGTTTTAAAGTTATAAAACTCGCGTTTATCATATAGACAGTATGATATTAGATTTTGATTAACATTTAAACTCAAGTCTAAAAATACCAAATTTCCATAGTTATCTTTATCAGTCTCCACTAGTTTAAGATTTTTAGGGTAAAAATTAATATATATTTCTTTTAAGTTTTCATTAAAACATATGAGTATATCATCTACATATCGGAAAAACATAAGTTCATTTAGAATCATTACACCTCTTTCATAAAATTGAAGGTATATATCTGCTAAAGCAGATGAGCATCCTCCACCCATTGGTATTCCTTGTATTTGTTTGAAGAAGTTACTACCATTATATAAAACTGTTTCATAAAGTACAAGATCTAATAACGCACGATATTTATTTTGCTTGGTGGGAACTAAGTATTTTGTATATATATAGTGTATATGTTAGTGAATACTTATTTAGTTAATTAGTATTATTCTATTTCTGTAACTTAGTATTAAGATTTTTTTCATTCTATTCATCTTGTAATTATGTTTTAGTTGACTACATTAGAAAACTATCTGGTTTAACTTATCTATTTCATCTAAAATATTTTTCCTCTTCATAATTTTTTATTACTGTCTTGGTGTTATAGCCGACCTCCGGGAGTGTTGCCTGGCTTAAAACATGTTTAACCGGGATTGGGGGGTCACAACCCCCCCCAGTCATCAACTATACCACCTCCGATTCCGTGTTTTGCCTATTTATATATGTCAATCTTATTTCAGGTTAGAGGTGTATTAAATGGTCACATCTGCCCTTTTAATTATCTTAATTTTAAATATCTATATATATATATATATATATATATATATATATATATTTATATATATATATATATATATATATATATATATATATATATATATATATATATATATATATATATATATATATATATTTGTGCTTCTAATGGAGCTCACGTAGATCTACATTGAAGGTACTGATAAAAGAAAGGTTAGATTAGATTTTTTTATTCTTTTACTTCAAACTGCATTTCATTTGACCTGTTCGTATTTTTGTTATTTATCTTTTGAATAATAAAGATAATTTTCAATAAGCTGTATGATTTTAAACATATTTTGTTCATTCCCTTTTTAGTATATACCTTATTGAAAAACTCAATACAATTAATTTACCTTATTTTATGAATGCTACCAAATGCTGATAAGCATGAAATGTTTTGTATAAGCAAATGTCAAGAAAAATTTAAATGTTAAGAAACTTTAATTTTTCTCGAAACTTCTAGATTGTATCTTAAAGTTAAGTTTCTAAATAATATATACACTGAAAAATAATAAAGAAGCTTCCTAAATGAAAAACTGGAAATTTCTTTGTAACATTGCAAAAGAGTTTTTATATTGTAAATGTTTCAAAGCTAAATTAAGCTTAAGTCAAAGGTCAAAATTTATTAAACAAACTAATATGAAGAGCATATACCTTAATTAAACTATTTAAATACATTTTCCTTAAAACATATTAATATATACTTATTTATTAATTTCAATGCTCTGAAATACACTTTTATGATAAGGAGTGTGCATGGATGTATATTATATTGTATTAAATATAGGTGCATTAAACGTTGCTACTTTTTAAAACCGTGTTCTTTTCGAGTAATTTGTGTTTTTTTTCTGGGCTAGTATAAAGTATTTAAAAAGTAGTAACAATTATTTCAAACTTTATAGCATTTTCTGTTTGAATAAGTACTCAATTTGTTTCCAGTCATAAAATCCTTTGAAGATTATTTAAAATTTTACTGTTATGTATGATAAAACAAAACTATAAATATCTTTAATTTATACCATTAATATACAAAATAGCCATAAAAAAATTGATGCGTCTAAATAATGTTCCGTGGTTGAAACTTTCTCTCTAACCATCGGACAACAAACAGAAAATTTTTAAGAAAAAAAAATCATAAAGAACCTCCGAAGCTTCACAACAAATTAGATATACTAAATCAATAAATCCAAAATATAAAGAGATATATTATATTTTACACTGAATCGTATACGTTTTTATCAGCTATACCTATATTCTCTTCGTCTGGTACTTTTATTTCATAAGAGTTAAATTTATTTTTAGAAACGAATTCATTTCATTTGACAACACGTGTAGAAATTCTACAGGAAAATTACTTTAAGAGAAATAAATGCTTCTAATGCTATTTAAGTAGACACTCCCATAAAGTAAGCTATCGAAAGGAAAGCAAAAAAATAATAAGAATCAGATAAATCTACACCCTGAATGGAAGAGAAAGAAATTGATTGCCACCTTGTGGTAATGAGGCATTTAATGGCTGAATTCCATTAAACTTATGGATATGTAGGCTAGAAATTTCGGTTTCTATACTACAGCGTCTTTACGAAAATTTTTTAAATGTTTCACATTTTCCGAAAACAGATTAATCTTCTTAATACCAATAGAATTTTGGCTTTTTTAAAAAGATTTTCTTTCTTATAGTTAGGATTTATCAGTGTAAGGTTTCGTAGTGAGCACTTCGAAAGGATTAATATTCTCTTGAGATATATCCAGACACTGAAATAATATTATTTTACTCGTGGGTATGACTGGAAATGACTTTAAAAAGGCCTTCATCAAAATTGATTAAATTTTGTCTGGTGTGCCCGGCATAACTCAATATTTCCTGTTTAGGTACAAGTAAAATTTCAAAGTTTTCTCAAATTACGGGCTTAGTACTGCCTAATAGAATTTAATGCAAATGTGTTTTATATTGATAATGCTATGTAATAATATAGACTTTATTAGTATCACTTGAGAAATATAAATATGAAATTATGGTATATGAGACCATTTTTATTTTGTTAGATTAGTGGACATAAGTGAATTAAACTTCGAAAAAAAAGGCTTTTAAATCACACGTTACAGAAAAATACTGAATTTTCTTAAAGAGCCTTTATGTTAAATAAAATTTCACTGAAACATATTTAAGGAAAATGACATTGAGAAAAATAACATACTGAGGAAAAAAAAATGACTTACTGAGGAAAAGGTTGAATGATCCGATAAAGCACAAACATAGAATTTTTTTTTCATCACATAAAATCCAACTGTAATAATCGAAGAGTAAAATAAAAAACAAAATTTCAAGCGCATTCCATTTTGCATTTCGGAAAGGCCACTGTTTATTACATTCAAATTATTAATCATGCTAATGAATGTTCTATACGTTCAGATTTCGATAGGAATACGTGCATTGGCAAAATGTCGTTAAAAACCCAATATTCTAATCACTCATATATAGCAGAAAAAAGCCTTATCTCGCAATTAAATGCAATGTTCAAGGGGAAATAAGTATATCAAATAAATTTTTAAATCGGTTAAATATTGAAAGCAGTTTTATTGGGTATGAAGAACAGAAATTTTCTGAAATTTGGGACGAATAATTCACGTGCCCTTTATAGCTGTATTTGAATTTTACACGACCTAAAAATAGCCTTATACTAATTCTTTCTTTGATTTTCTCGATTCTGAATTTATTTTATCTAATCTCTTCGTAAGTCCCTGAAGAATAAGTTTTTTTCTCCAAAAGTTTATGAAAAGTTGAAATTATTTAAAATAGGAGTTCTATTTAATTACGGTATTACTTGTTAATCGGTTTATAAGTGTATTATTGAAGTTAATTAAAAGATTTAAAAAATGGTCCATGACCAAAAAAATAAGTTATATGAAAAACGGGCCATAAAATTTTAATGTACTCAATAGTTTGGTGGAAATATACTTGTTATTTTATTTAAACTTACCAGTAATTTGATAATTAATTTTGGTGTAGGTCTTGTGGAAACTAACACTTTTATTTAACGATGCGTCAAAAAATATCAATTTTTAAAAAGGATTTCAAACTGGTAGTAATATTACAATTTTTAAGTATTGTGCCATATACAAAAACATTAATTGCAGAGACACGTGGTTTAACCTTTTATTTATTTCCTAAAATATGTGTAGCAACGTGGCTATAATTCCCTCTTGGCCCACATGGCGTATTATTGGAAGCGGAAGTTAAATGTGGTTAAAATTATTTTAACCACAAGGCCGGATTTCATTAGCAAGGACTTATGTGGTAGCTCTGTCTCGGTCTGCATCATCATTAAGAGCACCGTATGTCATTAAACCCCATGGGAATGTCTTTTTTTGAACCTCTTAAAGTTTCGGAAACGAAATCTAGATGGTTCGAGAAGATTCGTAAGGTATTTAAAAGGTCGAGTACATCCTAGCAGAGGATAAGAGGTTTTTGGAGTGATGAGAGACGGACAGAGAAACGGCTGCTCGGAGACAGAACACCGGAGGAGATTGCTAGAGGAAGGATCTACAGGCCTGCTATTCTGCGTGATAAAGCCTTACGTTGATTGCCTAGTGCGACCGACTAGATTCTGTATGAAATGGCATTGTATATAAATTGTATATTATGTACAATAATTATATATATTTCAAAGCAACGAAAGTAATAAAAGAGCTTAACTCTAATGAACGGCTTTCTCCGCTCTCGAACAGTGAAATTTAGTTGTGTTACCACGACACCATAATTTATTTGTGGGGCCACGACACCACAGATGATTGGCCTATCTTTATTATTTAATATATGGACTTTTACGAGGAGGCATAAAGTAAATTTTAATTAACATATTGCAGTTTTTAATAGAATGTATATGCAGAACATTTTAATTTGTAGATGTTTTTTTTTTAATTTTTACATAAATACACAAAATTCTAAGTTAAATACTTGTTAAACTACAATATCAATTTTGATTATTTCACCTTATCTTTCTTAAACACCTGAAAAATATTATCAATTCAAATAAATTTTGTTCACAGAAATTAAATGCGAAAAAATATATTTTCTGAAAGTGCCTTAACATTTTTAGCACATAAAATTCAACTTCATTTTCTAGTTTCAGTAGCAGTAAAATAAAGCAACTATCAATTTGTCTTTTTTTAAAAAAAGTCTCTTGTAGAAAGTTATAATGAAATTTCATGAGTGTATATGTGTGAGTAATACCTTGGAACGAATTAGATTTTCTAAGCGAAATGCCTTTCGGTTATTAGATTTTGAATCCATTCTGCATGACCAGAAATAATATTATTTTTACGCATTTCATTACACAACTCCTTTTCTTATGAATATCATGCGTCAGTAGACTCTTGAAGTAACACGTTGGAAGTGTAAATAGTTTGCAAGACTTCAAAATACACGCAATGTAGAGTGAATGATTTAATGCTGTCGCGACATTTTAGCCACTAGGGAAAAATACAGATGCGTAATTAATGTAAGCGTTTTAGTGGTCAGTAAAATATACTGACGTGCGAAAAAGGATGACTTTTAGATTTATGCTCTTTATTTGCGAAAAATAAAACTCGCTGTTTTCAGTAGTTCTTAAATTTTGTTTCTTAAGTTATATAACATTTTTAACTTATCAAAACAGTTTATATGTGATGAAACTTCTCAGGCGTTTTTAAACTGTTATCTGATTTAGTCCTAGAAATGCTCTACTTGGATGTTACCCTCCATCAAAGATGAAAAAATGCATAAAACATGCCAAATATGAGATAACAGCACATCTATACATTGCACAGCGTACAGTTAGTAGTGGATCTAGGTTTCGACCTTTTCATAGGTTCCTCAGAAAGCATAAACGATGAGGAATTGCTTTCCCTGCAGCCGGATATACCTTGCTTAAGAGACCATTGCAAGGGCGAAACTTAGCTCCAAGTCTACCTGTACGCTCGAGATGTATATTCATTAAAGGGTGATTTTTACTGTTTTATAATGAACTCTATGATTGCAATTAAAAATTTAATTTATTATAAATACAATTTTTGGATAAAGTGAATCCCCATGTATAAAAAATCAAAATGCAATGGCTCTACGGTTTAACTTGGAAAGATTTAAATGAATTATTTTGTTTCAAAGTGCATTAGAAAGATCTTTCATTATTATTCCATTCATATTGTTCACCAATAACCCTTATAGTCTAATGATATAATTTTAACAAGAAAGTGTGGAGAATCAAAAGAACGTAAATGACAGTTTATACAAGACATATGAGAATGTAAAACATGCAAAAAACGTTGAACTAATGGAGTATTTCTTTAATGCTTTCCAAATCAAGTAAATTGTTTCGTCCAAAGTTTAATGACTGTATTCGAATTATTTAACATGAATCAGTTTGAAAACTGAAATTTACTGTGCTATCCTATTGTATTTTATTCTTAAATGCATGGGATCATATTTTAATTTTAGAATTGTCTTTAAAATTCCATGCTTAAAACCATTCAAAAATATGTTAATTAATGCTAATGTTAAATTATCTATTTCTCTCATGCATCCAACTATTTTAAAAATGTGAGGTTTGGGCTGAAGATAAATTCTATTAAAAAATAAAGAAGGTAAAATGAGCTTCCATTTTTCATTTGTTGTGGAAATTCTGAGAAAGTTCTTCTGCAAAGGGATTATCTGTCTTTCTATATAATGTCACTTTAACATGTATTCTTCGTTTCTTTTTTATGTTTAGTAATTAAATTCTGTCAAAAATTAATTGAATCTTCGTTTATATTAGCAAAAGCGTAAAACAAAATTAAGGAAATTATAACTGGTTTTGAAATTAATTTGTTACACAAAGAAAAATATATTTAAATTTTTGAGATAGAAAATGATTCACTAAAAATTTACTGAAATTCTAAATTTTTCATGAATTAAAAGAAAAAGATAGGTTGTGCTCATTATCCTTTTGCTGGAGAAAAATATGTTTAGCATCACAATCTTCCCGAACCTCCCACTGCACTTCTATATTTGTTACTAATAAAACGTATCAATCTCTGTACGTTACGTTATACAGTTTACAAATTAATTATTTGTGCATGAGTTTCTTTCATACGACCCATCTCAAAAGAGAACAGGCTGGTGCTTTGAAAAATATGAAATTGCCCTTTCTCAAGGTGCATATCTTCGCTGGTTATGAATTGGATATGTTACCGTCAAGGTTTGAAATCCGGTACTCTATAATACCTAGGCATTTTATAGAATGCCGAAAACTGGCCGGCACTGTATGAAGCGATTAATATTTCACACATTTCCTAGGCATTCTATAGAATACCGAATGACAGACCGGCAAAGTATGAAATACATCTTCAATTCGTTTCGGATATTACGTGTCAAGGTTCGTGACTATTAATCCTCCGTTGAGGCTCAGAATTTGCCATTTGCATTTTGCGCTTTGTTCGGAACTGTCAAAATACGCAATTCTACTTGAATTTGTTCAACAAAAAATTAGTTTTATACTACACTGGAAAATAAATTAAGAGTATTTGCATATTTTATCGAATTTTATGAAAAGAACTGGACTGAATGTAAAACCACTGCTTCTAGACAAAAATGCAAATCTTGTACGTCAAATACGTAATCGTACACGTGTGTGTAGACGGAGCCAGTTGAGTAACAGGCTTTATAAGCATGTGTAAGTTAAGACGCATTTCGTTCGCTAGCACACCTCGGCCAATTTATTGGTGTTATTTTGCAGCAATCGGTTAATTTCAAATTGTAACAGTAAAAATTAGTAACCACCAACGTTTAGATGATGGAATGAGGTTGCGAATTGTGGGGAGGCTAGAAGCAGGCCACTCTCAAGTCCAAATTTGTAAGGAGTTCAATTTAACGCCCAGCGTCGTGTTTAACTTATGGAAACAGTTCCAGGATACCGGATCCATTGAGAGAAAGCCTGGGCAAGGTCGTCCAAGAGCACGACGGCCAGAGAAGATCGCCATTTATCGATTATAGCGAAGGTATTTCATACCTTCCGACTCCAACGAGTGTTACGCACGATCATGCGTGTGTATTACAATTATTGAATGGTTATTTGTTTTCTATTGTATCAATGTATGTACATATCAAATTTCATTAAAATCGGTACAGTAGTTCTAGAGATAATCGACCAAGTCTGCAAATTCTCTTAATTTCTTACACCAGTGTGTGCTGCATGAAAATGGTAGAGCATGACATAGTGTTGGAGGAGGAGTCACAGTCAATAGACATGCAACGACCATTCGAAGATGAACTGTCTGAGATTAGAGTTAATACAGGAAATAACAGTTTGGTTTTTACCCAAACTACTTACAAGAACTTAATAAATGTTGTAAAAAAAGTCAAAATGACTACTAAGAAGGAACCACGGAACTGTTGATTGCTGAATTGCTATGATGTGATGTTTGTGGAAAACAAATGTAAACTAATTTTTACTGTTAAAGAAGGCGTCAGTACTATACAGTATTACGTCATTGACACTGACTTATTTCACGTACTTCATGAAACTCATTTGGTATTGAATACATAGGACGTGATGGAATGTTGAAAGAACTTTCAACCAAATACAATATCATACGCTCAATATCATGACGTGTAAAGTCATGATATTAAACTGTACATCCACCTTTGTGAGTCCTGCCAGAGTTAAAACAAAAAGGTATTAAAAAGGGCATTGTTGTGAAACCTACGATTTTTTCTGAATTTAATTCCCGCTGTCAGGTAGATCTTATTGATTTTCAGTCTCAGCCAGATAGAGAATGCAAATTTACTAAGGTGTACCAAGATTGACTCACAAAATTTGTTATTCTGAAGTCTCTGATGTCAAAAAGAGCTTAAGAAGTAGCCTAGTGAGCACATTCTCGTGCTTGGAGCGCCATCTGTATTACAGTCTCACGATGGTAGGGAATTTGCCAATAATGTGGTGACCAGTTTAAAGGAGTTTTGACCAGAACTTAAGATCGTCCATGGGAAGCATCGCCATTCACAAAGCCAGGGTTGTGACGAATGAGATAATCAATCTATTGAAAATATGCTCAGTACTTAGATGCAGGACAAATAAATCTGAACAGGGGAGTAAAGGACTGCGGTTCGTTCAATTTATTAAAAATAGAGCTTATCATTCTGAAATCAAAAGAACACCATACGAAACCCTTTTTAGCTGCAAACCTAAAGTAGGTCTTACAGCTTACTTTCTAAAGCCACGATGTTTTAAAAGATATAAATACAGAGGAGCAGCTAGAAAAAAATAATTGAAAACGTCCAAACGATGCAAAAAGAGGAAACAGATCAGCTTATGAAAGAAAACGAGCCTATTTCAAAAAACATAGATTATATTATAGTCGATGGTGGATTAAACCAACATGAGGATGACATGCTTATCGACGATATTTCCATTCCAGTTACCTGTTGTGCGTGTTTAAAGGAATCCAGTGATGCACACGCAAGCACAAAGTGTCGTCCAAAAATTCATAACTACTGTGACCATGATAGTAAAGATGACGAAGTGGATATTTTGTGAACTCTTTGTTTCAAAAATGAAAATGCTATCGAAGGTAAAATTAATTCTAAAATCAATCTGGAAATTCAAGCCAAAATAATGAAAATGAATTCAGAAAAAAAGTTTTCCACTGAATCTTTGAGAACTGCTATTCCTGACGTCGACAAGGCCGTGGTGAAAGGCCGAGGCAATAGTTTGGCAGTTGTAATGAGTGTGACAGAGGACGGTTTCTACCGACTTGGCATTTCTGAGGGGATTTTAAAACTATATGCAAGATCACAATTCACTTTATGCCCTAACAAGTTGTTTAGAATTGAAGATATTCCTGACCACGAAATTCCTCACCGGTCAATTGCTCACTCTAGTGGAAGCGGCCAAGGATTCATTAAGTGTATATGTTAAACAAAATGCCAAAATATGAAATGTCTTTGCGGGAAAAGGGTGATGAAGTGCAGTTCAAAATGTCATTCAAGCCTACCATATAGCAACAAGTACGTTAATTTTAATTTTTTTTTATGAAAAAATTACATTTTTTATATTTTCATTTTTAATGTGTGTATTTTTAGTAAAGTTCATTTAAAACCATGGTTTACTTTTTATAAGAAATAAATTTTATTTCTTATATAAAGTAAACCACGGTTTAATAATTCAAAAGTATAATTCAAAATAAAATTATTTCCTTTCTTGGTGCAACAAGTAGGTTCTTATTTTATTTTGTTTTCCTTAATAAGAAAGACATAAATTTTGTTTTGCACAACTTTAATTTTTTTAATAAAAGTTTTTTAATGGCACTCTTCCATTATTTTTTCAAAATAACGTTTGTATTTTTGAGGAATGAACATATTTTAAATAATACCCTTATCAAGACTTTATTTTTATACTTTGCATAAATAATATTTGTCATTCTATAGAATGCCTAGGTATTATATACAATGCCTAGGAAAAGTATATAATAATTCTCATATTTCATACTTTGCCTAAAAGCGCCAGGTATTCTATAGAATGTCGGCATTTCCTATATTGCCGGTAACAGGTAAAACAAATATTTTATAAAATACTTTCAAAAATTATTTAGATAACCTTAAGAGAATGTTCTAGATAACATTTTGAATATTTACAGATTTTTCTTGTGGTATTTACAAATCATATTAATTATATTTTGAATACGTAGTTTATTTTGTCGTATTTGGAAATCATCAATCAGCTATGTGTCCAAACAGTTTTACCTTTTTAATATTTTATAATATTCGGTAAATTAGTTGTGTTATGACTCCTAATGAAAAAAATAATAATCCGGAAATAATTACTCATTCACCGTACATATCCTAATAGTGTGTATATATATATATATATATATATAATCATCCTTTATCGTTTTCATCAACTTTAAACATTTTATTGCTCTAATTTTAATTAATTTTATTCTTGAAGCAATTTCTTGTTTTTCGCTTTTCATTTGGAGCAAATTTACCCCATCCAGTATATAAACTGATCATTAATTTTCGATGTCAGCAAGCGGAAAATTATACGACATGGTTTTGCATACACAAAGGAAAATCGCACTATCGTTTGCAGAAAAATAAATATTATTTTATTCCGGAGTAAATAATTGAGTTTAATGAATAATGAAAACTATTTCATTAACAGAATACGTTCTCCGCACGTAGCCTGTCAATTCGTCCTCCGTTCATTTTTCAATATGATTTATAAAGCCATTTTGCTTTCATAAAGAATAATCTTACAATTTTAGTCTTATTAACTATATGCAAAAAATATGGATAGAAAAGTTACTTGGAAAAAGAGGGGGCATGCACACGATTAAAAAAGAAAGAAAAGAACTGCTGATGGCTTAAGTCGTGAGTATAGGCTCTTAACATCGGTTTGACGTCACACAGCATTAATGAACTGAAGCATCAAGGGGGGTTGAAGTAAGGGAAAGGAATGAGAAAAACACTAAATTTCGCAAAGAAGCGCTCCAAGAGTTGCGAAAGTAGGGAAAAGGGGGAAGGGAACTTGAGGGGAAGGGGAGGTAAGAAAGTCATCCCAAACCATTACGTTGATGAACAAGGTGGGGTTTCTTTCGTCCCATCTCAGTATTTTTGCTTTTTTTTTTCCCCCCAGCATACTTGTCGGGAAAATTAAAGTCTGTAGCGTTACTAAGAGGTTCGAAGATGTTTCATCACTGCAGCCTCCACTGTTTCGTCACGGTTTTGAAAATGCGAACATTTTATCTTGCTATTTCTTGCCTGCTTCACTAATATCGTTTCTCAAATTCATGATACAGCCAATAATGAGAAAAAACATCAAAAGCTTCTTGTAAAATCGTAATCAATTAATTAAATAGCAAGAGCAGCTTATCAAGTGTCAATAGATTACGACTGATGGGCCATAGTAACAAATGTAAAATGAAGGAACACGCTATTATTTTAATTTACAGCAAGGCAAGCAGAAAAAATTTAGATTAAAGGATGGGATTCTTTGAGGAACTGTAACTAGAAAAAATAAGAATTCTTTCCCATTCAGGAAATATTTATTTAAGGATCGATATCGATTTACAATAAGACTTTTTATGTAAGATCAATGTACTTTACAGGTGTTTGGGCCATAATGGTTTGGCTAATATGAAACATTACTCTTGAGAAGATTCATATATCATTACTACAGTGGATACAGATACGATACTAAAGAGACAGACTCTTAAAAGTGATAGTGAAAAATACCAAAATGTAATTATCAGAAGAAATAGATTAGGAAAAATTGTCGAAATATTTATAGAAAGTGCAAGAAAAAGTTAACACCACGGAATTCTTTTAATGTCATTCTGCAGACGTGTTAGAATTAAAATTATCAAAGTAAGTTGTTGGGATTCACTAACGAACATAATAATTGCGAATAAAGCTAACATCAAAAGCAACTTACAGAAAAATACTGAAACGAATTTACTGATTTATTAGAAGAGAAAGATATTCTGGAGTTTTAAGGATATTTCAGTGAAGAAAAGTCATACAGATACCTAGCTTATCACTTTTAAGATTATTCATATTATATTAAGTTTTAGTTTTCTTTTTCAATCAGTTCGGAGTGGTGTTTTTATGTAATTGCATATATATATATATATATATATATATATATATATATATATATATATATATATATATATATATATATATATATATATGTATATATATATATGCATATATATATATATATGTATATATATATATATGTATATATATATATATGTATGTATATATATATGCATATATATATATGTATATATATATATATGTATGTATATATATATATATATGCATATATATATATATATATATATATATGTATATATATATATATATATGTATGTATATATATATATGCATATATGTATGTATATATATATATGCATATATATATGTATGTATATATATATGCATATATATATGTATGTATATATATATGTATGTATATATATATATATATATATATATATATATATATATATATATATATATATATATATATATATATATATATATATATATATATATTCTTTCTTAACGTCATAGACTCCCACGTATTCAAAATTCTATTTCAATGAATTGTAATAATAGTTCGTCATAAAGTTTTTTTTTAATTTTCCCGGTAACAAAGAATTATCGAGACGTGAATAACTGCAGTGTTTAAAGCAGGAACATTGTTCTCAATCATTTTTTTTCTTCTTTCTCTTGTTCTGAGTCATTGTGTGACAAATGTTGAAGTTTTTCTGAGTGGTTGTTAAACTAGCCACCAGATCCAAAGCAATGACCTTTGGTGTTTCTTAGGGGAAAAAAGGGTATTAAGGAATACAGACTTTTTTCTTCACAATAACTTGTCGCTACTGCATGAGGAATTTATTAAGAGTGGTCTATCTGCTTGTAAAAGGGAAAAGTAAGCTCGCTTTTAAGAATTCATTTAGTTTTTTGAATGGAGACTATTATTTATTTCACATATACAGCTTTGTTTTGTAGAAAAAAATCTTATATAAAAGACTAGAATACGTATATGAGTTAAATGTCTGTCTATTTTCAAAAGCAATATACTGTTATTTAAAACTTTAGAAATGTAGAAATGGGAAAAAAGTGCGTTCAAAATTTTGATACCATTGGATAAAAACAATGATTGTTCTTTCCGAATACCATATTACAGTGTCCTTGTCATGTTAATTGAATTTATAAAATTTTCATTCATATTCGTTTTAAACTATTGGTATTAAGTAGGAATATTTCCTTCTAACTTGAGCATTTAATTTTTTTGACTTTAAAGGCCAAAAACGTAACAATGATATATCAATTTTCAGTGCTGTTCTCCGCCTGTAATTTATCAGCTTCGATTTGGTACGCAGTTTAGGTTGTAAAATACAAAAATAACTTTGCTGAAGGATTTGGACACAATTTGTTATTTTATATTTTAAACATTTGCTTTTTAATCACGAAAAAAGTCATTTAAACTGCAATTATAAACTTAACAAGTTTAAGTTGTTCAGTTTGGTGATTATCATTCTCAATTTTCATCTCTATTAAATAAGATGAAAGTTTTATAATCCCATTGCATCCTTATTATTTTTTACAAACAGACATTTAAATTCCAAAATTAGTTAACACTTATTCTATTCCGGTTTGAATAATTACCTACCAGCACATATTTCTTTTAATGAAGATTAAAGAAACGAAGAAAATGTTAGTAAGACCAGGTTTTAAAATGGTATAGAGTAATATAAACTTACAGAACTTTATATTTTTATTATATTTTTTCGAAATCTTTTGAAAGCTATTTTATACTCGTGCAGAAAAAGAGAGGCCATATATTCTCAAATACATCAAAGCTAGCTTTGTCTCGGTAGATCTTATTTCTCTATAAAATTTCATTCATTTGACTCACATATATTTACTGGCATTCTACATTTTTTTAAACTAAATATTTATATTTCAGTTTCATTGTAAAAGATTTTAAATACTAAATTTTAATCATCCGATATGACTGCTGTTTCAAGAAGCAAAATAAATATTTTTAGTATTTACTATTCGGGTTTCGTCTTTTTTTCTTCTGCAAATGTATATATTCTAAAAGTTGATTCTACAATATCACCCTTTCGGATACATCTGACTTTATATAATCTGCTTATAAGCGGAAAAACATTTGAGATAAGTTTTGATTTATAACAATACAACAATGTTTTGTTAAGCTTAAGCATAAAATGAAATATAATAGCTTATTTTTAAACATTGCGTATATGTTTGCTTAAAAAGGGATCCAATAGAATATTAATTTCCTAATTTTTTTAAATAAAGGAATAGCGAAATTTTAGATCATGTTCTATTATTTTAAAATATTAAATTTATACATTTATGTAGAAGCGTTTTATTTATTAAAACCTAACTGAGTAAAATAAATATTTGTATCTTAAATTTTAGGTCATAAAATTCATATTAATTACAGTAATATTGAAGAAAAGACGCACTTAATATAAGCTTATAGTACAATCTTCGAGCAATTGTTAATATTTTACTTTTATAAGAGCAAAGTACAGTATACTACTTTCTTATAGATGTTTCTTTTTTTTCGTTTCGAAAAATACAATTCAGAAAGTCGGAAATCAAATTCCAATCTGTCTTTTTTTACCTTTGTTTTGTGCCATTACACAGACGTCATGTTAATCTCCTATGAAGCTTATATTATTCCAGCTGAAAAGTGGTCAGTGAGGAGGGGGGACCTGTCTGTCCTTAGAATTAATTTTGTTATGCCCCGCTATAACCATCACTCTATCACACTTTCATTTACTTAAAATATAGCTGACTGGCCTAGCAGTCGAAACTGATACTTTTCGTTTGCTCTTCATATGTTGTTATACGTCTAAACCAACACGTTTTCATATTCTGTCGTTATATATGACTTATGTTTTAACTTACTAATGTTTCATAGTGTACATTTTATTATACTTGCTTAGACAATTCATCAAAAATTTAATTTTTTAATTTTTTATTTTCTCCCAGATGACCACGAAACTTAAACGCATTTATACTACAACTGTGAAACAAGTCTACGTTGTTCAGTATGGGGATTATCATTCTGAATATTCCTATGTAGGGCGTGATATGGTGCATTAGATAATTCACACTGCAATTTGTATTAATAGAACTTTAAATAAAAAGAAAAACTGTATTTCCATGATAAAATTTGCTTACATCAAAGAAAGAACTACTAAAAAGTAGAGTTAAAACAACTTTTCCCTTTAATTTGAGAGAGTATTACATCTATTTCCACCTATTTAAAAACAATAATAATTGAAATTTCAGTTTAAGAGGTAACGAATCCCAGTACACTTTATTTTTCAATTGATTTTTCTAGGCTTCTTTCGCATATTTTTAATAATCATGTGATGTTCAAGATACCATTTATGTTACAGTAAAAAGGGTGCATGCATGTTTTAAAGAAATTTTTTATCATGAATAATAATAATTATTGAGCTAGATTTCTATTATAAACGAATAAAATACCCTGATAATCTCATTAGAAAGGAAACTGCAATAAACTGTTTCTAAGACCGCTCTATTAAAATTTAATAAAACCGGAAAATGAAAATAATTTCTATAGATCAATGAGGGAGGAATTTCATTAATTATTAAATTGTTCAAACATTAATAAAAAGAGCTGAAAATTTATGAATCATAAAGGTTACTTCTTCCTTTACGAAGATTCATTTCTTCCTTCTTTGTTAAAAAAAAATCTGGAAACGATGATATTCAAGCACCAGTACTGTAAATTGACTGAAACTTAAAGGTTGGCGAAATCTCAGCCGTCTTAAGGGGACAGTGGACCTTCAAACCAAACTTTTTTGTTTTAAATGGATTTGTTTGAAATTTGAATATGTGATTAGTACCATAGATATGTTAAAGTGAATAAAATTTAATGATGAAATATTAATAATTTATGAATTAGGAATTATTTCAAAAATTGGCCTAATTAAAAATGTTCCATGCGCATTTCTTTAGCATATAATATGGTAATTTTTACCTACAGAATACCTTATAGAACTAACAATTAACCTTATTGCTTATTTTAAGCATTCATTAAAAACATAAAGAGAAAAAATAATAATAATAGTCAAAACACCCTTTTTATTACGCAAAATACCTATAAATCATCTTTTCAAGTACAAAATTTAGAAATTCAGAGCTACAAAGCATAATTATTTTCAATACGATTTATTTGATATACAGTTAAGTATTTAAAACTTTTAAATTTCAAAGCCATACGATAATTAGAAATGAGCCTGGAACAGTTTGAATATTCGTATGACATGAAAATTTTTATTTTGAGAAAAACACATTTAAAGTTATTGCTATTAGTAACCACATAATATCTAAATTAAATACAAATGTCTATAACTAGGAAAGTAATCACAAAAATTAAAAATTATTTTTGCAACACATTCCTACTCGTTCGTAGTTTCACAATTCAATAAAATAAAAAAATCGAATTTTTGGGCAAATTTCACAATTCTGAAAGTCCACTGTCCCCTTAAGAGATAATCTCTTATTTATAGCTACAGATACGTATGAGATTAAGAAGGAGGATTTTGGATTACAATAGAGATAAATGAATTTTTTTAATTTCACAACTTCCGCCCACATGGCATTGTGGTTATCGTCGTGCTCTTCCACGATGTTGGCTTGGGTTCAAATCCCTAATAAGGCTTGGTCGTTACCATGTCGTTCCATCTTAAGGAGCAATGCTTGCGCACCTAAATGGTGCTCCCATAAAAAAGTAGCCATCAAAACTGCGGTGTATAACAACAGGCGAATGTCTAACGACAAAGTGCCTCCGCATTACTTAAAAAAAAAGAGTTCAGAGCTTAGGAGGAATAGAAAGGTATACTATTTGGACTGCATTCAAATTGAATTCTATTTTGCAAAATATAGAAAATAACGGTATAAATTAAACACATTTTTGGACTCGCTCCACTGGGCTCTTTAAGAGTTACTGTATAGAAATTTTTCATTGTGTAAAAATTTGGAACTACTCAAGATGCTCGAGTGCTCGTTAAAAGAAACTCACTATACACATCGCAGACAATTGTTCTTGAGATTTTAGCTAGTAAGGTTGCACAGCTCTCTCTTAGCCAAGGGGTATGTTAGTAGAATATGTATAAAGGTTATTTGTTGGGCCCTTAAGCACCTCAATATTTGATTCCACTTGACTGAACTAAAAGTGTAGAGTTTTGTTGTATGTTTCTTTTGTTCTTAATACTTATATATTGACTCTTGATCTGTTATTTTGAATAATTGAATTAGTATTATTTTACGAAAGCTTCATGCGTTATATACAGTTATTTATTGAGTAAACAGCACATTTTTTCGATATATTTTTATGATGATCTCAAGTATTAAACACAGGTTTATTTTTTAATTCCTTCTGGGCAAGTTTCCAAGTTAGGAACTCAGTATTTCAGTTGAAAATAGCTTTTGTTATTAAAAGTGTTTGGTTCTACTTCTGGTAGGGTTTTCAAGATATAGTTAAATAACTTCAGTCGATATTTGTTTCTGATCAGTCCAGCTCTGTCATAACTCATTCACAATAAAGATACTTTACTGAATCACTGGCCAATATATAAAGTTCTATGAACTGTGACATAATTTTGTTACACTATAAAGTTCTTAAATCTTAAAGAAGTAAAAATTATTTCTACCAGTGTGAAATTATGATAATAAATATATAAAATATTATTATTTAAACTTGGAAATAAAACTTTCTGAAATTGTTTACCTGTTGATAAATGAGTTTTATTCTCAACATATAAATTTAAAGCAAATTCAAGGTATGCAATGAATTAAATATTATTCAATAATGCTGTTGATGAAAACATATAAAAAATGACATAAATTTAAAAATCCTGTTAATAATCAATTTTCGATATGACAATATAATGCCATTGTGTCTCTTGTTCGGTGACGAAAATATCAGTTTGAGTTATCCCTTTGTTAGATAAAAATTATCATATTTTTCTGTAATATTGATACAATGAGTCTTTAGAAAAGCAGAGAGTTAAAGCTTAGAATGCAAAATTATGTATGAGAACTATCATAAATTGGAAAACAATAAATGCGAGACTTATCGTTCTAATTTAATGTTTATTTTCAAACTGCAGACAGATTTAATGTTTCTTGATTATCAAACTGTAACAAATATGCTCCGAAAAGTTTAAAAAATCTATTTCTATTAAATTAAGTTTCTATGAGAGTAATCTTTCTTGTAGCGATTTCGATAACTGTCTGAGCAGTTTTTGAATTCTGGTTAAGCTATAAAAATTGTGTTGAAAATATAATGTTCATCATAATGTACCCATACTTAGAAAATAATCTTCCATAATTGGTTTTGTTTTAATATTTTGATTATTAATAAATGATACACTTAATGATTATTTATATAGGATACATAAACATATACAGAGGCTGTTCACACATTTTTAGACGATGTATATTGTATTCACAAAACTAAATTACATAAAATTCTTGTGTTTTAAATGTTCTATTTGACATCCCTTATTCTGAACTATCTTTCGACACCGCAATCTCCAGGATAATAATGCCTTTTGAAGTGTCAGAAGAGGTATTCTATCCCAATCCTCCTGAACAGCTTTCCAGAGTCCTGTAAGGGTTTTGGGACGACGTTTGGATAATGCAGATTTTAAAAGTCCGAAAGCACAAAAATCCATAGGTGATACTTCGGGAGATTTAGTAGGGATATTAGTGAAGGGTATGGCCTTGATACCAGTTTTTTGTTCCATTTCTTTTAGGAAATTTACAGTGGATTTTGATGTGTGACTGCTAGCTTTGTCCTGATGGAGTCTCACAGATTGATGGCACTGTGGGTAAAGCGATGGTATTTCATTCAGAAAAACTGGCGATAAAATATGTTCCTGATAGTATTTGGAGTTAATCTTGACATTTTTTTCCACTCTCTTTATTTTTAACTTGCCATTATAAGAAAAACCAGCAACAATCATGAATCCCTTAGAAAAACTTTCTTTCGATTCTTTGAACCATGTACTTAAATTTTTTTCTCCCCTTTTATGATAATAAATGGCTCATTTTTTGTTGCAATCATTTAAATACACACATGATTCATCTATTGTGACAATTGTTTTCCATTTTTTTTGGATAAGTGTTTCTCATATAGAATTCTGCAGCGTGTCCTGCGTTCAGCGATATGATTTGGAAGAAGACGATGCGCATTGCGTTTTTTCGCTTTCTTAAGATTTAAATCAACGTTTATCATTTTGTTTACAGTGGACACCGAGCATTTTAATGATTTTGCAACTGTCCTTTGACTAGGGGGATTTTCTTTTAACATTAAACAACGTACCTTTGCAATAGTCGAAGGTGTCCGTTTTTTCCTTGGATACTTGTTTGGAATTTTCGTCCCACTTGAGGCTCCAATTTGACGTTTTTTTCCCTTTCTTGTTGACGATATTACCTATCGACGCTTTAGATATCACAAAACCATGACTCTCACATCGTTTTTGGATAACGGAGTATGCATATTTCTCTTCGGAAAGAGCATAAATGTAGCCTTCGAACCACTGCTTTGTTAAAAACGCCATTTTGAATAAAAACAAAACTTTCAAGCCGCAGACGATAATTTTGACTTTTAAAAACATAGTACAATTGCAATTATTTCTTTTGCAGCAAACGTTTTTTTATTACCGCTTACCAAAATCGTTTAAAAAATGTGCGAACAGCCTCTGTATTACTTCTTATATTAGTATCAATTCAAAAGTTATATGTTTCATTCAACTCAAGTTTAACTAGTCCATCTTTTTGAATATACTAGCAACTGTCAATATGCTATTTTAAAATAGCCTTTTAACAATTACTACAGAATATGAACCCCTCGTGATATCAGAGAATATATACTTTTATTTCAATATAAACAAGTAGGAAAACAGTGAATTTTCGGCACATAATCTACAAATCTATTTTCAATAATTATATCCTGTTTCCCATGCTTTAAAATTTTACTCACTTTTCGGCATTACCTAGCATTTACTTTTTAAAAGTTGTTTTTTCTTCCAGTTACTCTTCTAGAGTTATTAAATGTCTCACGCTTATTCCTGTTTATGTGAAGGGAAGCAAAGGTGTGCAAATACAAGTGGGATTTTTTGACCATGTGTATGAAACGTAGAAATTTTGCGTAGAATTATGAAGTACAAGCTTTTAGATAATTTGTGATGAGTAGCTTAAGATTCCTCCCTTTATCGTCATTTATTAGTCCGTTGCCGTGTTTCTTTACGTAGCACAGCGTGTTCAAGATGTTAAATCCCAAATAATGAATACGTCTTTTACGCTTGACCATTTAGAATGTTTACAAATGGGAGATATATCGTAACGTATGGCATTCTTGTAAAACTCGTCTTGTTTTACAAAGTAGATTTTCTGGCTTAAGCATAGTGAGTTGACACTCTTAAAACGTTCACAATACTAGCGCTATCTGATCATACTTGATACATTTAAAACGAAACTCTAGGATATCTACTTTAAGCAGAAACATTTCTATGCTGGTTTTATCGATTCTGCTAAGTAAATGATTAGTTGAGCACATGATTTACGTAAACATAAACATCAGTTGTTTATTAGTCACTAACCTGTTTCAACACTAGACTATTTAGTTGCATTCGTAACTATGTAAATCAACTGTAGGTAAAATGTTTTCTATTTGTAGTAATTTACTACAAATGAATTATATTTGTTATTATACTTATATTTCTTTAATTACTCAATCAAATGCATTTCTAATGAGTTGTTTGTCGACTTAGTTTGTGCTTCTGAGTCTTTATAAATAGCACAGTTACTGCTTTCACTTTCTACTCATCTATCCTTGGCACAACCTCTGTAACACCTAACCTACTTCTCTGTGCCCCTAAAGCAACTTTTTTTTTCACATTCTCCTGACTTCTCTCTCTGGATTGAATCGACGTTACTTTTCTACGCGCACCAATAAATGATAAACTGGTGCACTCTAAAACTAATTAAAAGATGCATCAGGCTAATGAATCAAGCAGAAAGTGTTAAAATTATTTTCCCTGTACTATAAAATTTAAAACCTAAAATTATACACTTAAATTCAGTTGAAGAGAAATAGAACATGTAGAAATCCATATATATTGAACATTGAATGGTGGTAGCGGTATTTATAGGGTGAGAGTCCAATAGAATTTTTTACTACTTGCAGATTATTTTACTCCTAGTAAAGTGATTGTGATCAGCATATCTGTATCTAAACAACTTATGTATTAGGACTTGACTTAGGAAGCGCTTGAAGCTTTTTGCTTAGTTTCACTCTGTGGGCTGACTTGTAAAGGTCCTGACCCGACTTAGTTGTGCAATATGGCAACACATTCATCCGGGAAATAGAACCTCTGTATTTCGACTTTCTAGCGGGGCTAGTATCTTTCCAAGATTGAGAGATACATTCTTAAAAATTTTGAAGGAGAATTTTAAACTAAAATTGCATACGAAAAATTCATTGTATTTGAATCGAATGTTTAATAGTCACTTCTTGAAATCCATGTCTGGAAAAGGTACTACGTCTTAATGCTAAATCACCGTAAATTGGGTTATTACAGGCTTTTGATATAATAAAAGTATCTTAAATACGAGGCTTGTATAAGTCAGAAAAGAGCTAAAAATTCAATTTATTTTCTGTCATAGGAAACCACTAAGATATTGTAGGAATATTTCGGCAGATTGTTCTTCAGCTACCAACGGATTTTACAAAATATAAATAACAGATAGTTCACTAATTTTTCCCAAAATTATATTTTAAAGTATTTAGTCATAATAAATAGATAAAACTGATAGATATATAACATCATAAAAGTACCTATATTCATGGTGAAGTAGAAAAAAACATTGATATAAAATATCATAATTTTAAATAGATATTAATGGTGACGCTTACATTCACTCTTTCGACGCAATAAGTAATAAAGACATTAAATACGTTTCAAAACTGATTTAGAAATAAGCCAATAAGTTTTTCTGTTTATCAAAGTCAGTGTTGTTATAGCAACAGGAAAACAGTAGCACGATTTATGTGGATTTTGATGTATTGAGAAAAAAGGAATTTTATGTGTAAGCGAAAAGTTTCCGAGAAAAAAGGAAATCAAAGTTAACAGGGTTTAAATGTATATTCATTGATTGGTTTTAGAACTCTCTTTCTCAGTCTATCATTTAAAAGAAAGAGAATATATAGCATTTTTTTATTTCTTCTTTATTCAACTTGAAATCATCGATGTTCTAAAGTTAAACTCAGGCATTATATGCTATTATATGTAGAGTAATACTATGATAAAAATCTTGGGGGGATTAATAAATTGAATTACTATGAATTATAGCATTACAAATATGAAATGTTTAATTTAATAGTTTTTAAATCTGAATACGTTCAAAATACTGAAAATGAGAAGTGGTTTTGAATGTGATTTAATAATAGTGATTTGTAATGGGATTTCTATGTAAATCTTGTACATGTTCAAACATGTGCACATATTCTGTTCATGCGTATTTCATTTAATGAAGGACGGAAAAAATGTATAAGGAATAAGACAGAAAAGTTGAATACTAGATCATTAACTAAGCCCATTTACCGAAGCGCAAACTAAAGCGTTACTTTTGAATTTCTTACATCGAGTAGGTAGAAGAGTTATTTCTATGGTAGCGATTTTTAAGGTGACACATGTTATACAGTTTCCATTACACCCTTAAGTAATGGGAAGATAAACCGATATCACAAACGTAGTCATAAGTGTTAATTTAGAGTGCAAGCTCAAAATCGGAGATGCTAAAATTATTTAGGTTCAATAGTGATAAAACTTTTGTAGTTGATAAGCTGATAATGAAATTTTGAATGATATTAAAATATCCCTGAAAAAAGGATTTTATATTTGAAAACTGAAGGAAGAATGTGGCAGGTACATAATTATTATAATATAGCATCTCATTTAGAGATATAGTGTGCAAAAATTAAAACTGCGTATTGGGAAAGTAAACTCAAACAAAAGCGTTAAAGATAATTTATAATGTCGATGTTGAGAGAATAATATAAACAGAGCTGCTACGAACTCAAATAAAGAAATATGTACTCTGACTTATAGCTGTGTCTTCATATATTTAACATCAATCCCTTGTTTAATTAATGCTCAGAATTAAAATTGGATGTCTTTTCAGCAAGCAATAAACAAAAATCTTATGGAATCCTCATCAGAAATCTGGCCAAGATATGTTTTGAGATTTACAAAATTTACCATTTTAACCCATTTTACCTTTAAAAAGTATATTTATTCATATTTTTTCCAAACAAAACATTTGAGAAATGTTTTTTCTTTCTCATTAGTATATGAAATTAACAGGATTTCAATATATTTTTGGTCTAAAATAGTATTTGGAGTTTGTTTTAGAAAATGAAAGTAAAAGTTTCTACGAAATTTTTTGTTTGTTTGTAAATCTCTTCACAGGTCTTAATTTCTATCTTTATACCATGTCAGTATAGGTTTTATATTGGATATTTTGCTAATTTCAATTTAACTGTCTAAAAATAGTAAAAGATTAATTTTAATTTTTTACAATAAAAAATGCGGAATATGCAAAATAGTCTGAAGTATAACATAAGCCATTGCGTTTTACTAATTCGTGTAAGTTATCACGGAAAAGATGCAATTTATCCTTGCCAATAAAAAAGGAATTAAGTATTTTTATTGCTTTTTATATTATTCAACTATGTTCTGTTGAAATTATACTTGATTTTCAGCAAGATTTTTATCCAGACAACGGGAATATATACATATATACTAGCTGAATACCCGTGCTTCGCTAAGGGGTGCATTTTAGGATAATTACAATGAAAAAGTAATGAAATTGCTTTTTAGAGGATTTTCTTATAAACAATATATTTTGTTTCTTCATTGGGCGGAACTAATATTACCAGGCTCGTCCGCGAACTTACGCGTGAGCAAGCTACATAAAACTGACCGTGGGAACTAACAATTTTCTCGTAAATGTACGCCAGCATATTTTAAAGTTTGGCCTTGGGACTTATTTATCGTCATGGCGAAGCATATTTTCAGAGGAAATTACAGTTTTATATATAGATTTGATTTAATATCCATAAAACATACTAATTTGAACTAAATTTTTTAAAATTTTCATCTCAACTAGTCTAGTGGTTAAATTTTATCTTTTACTGTATTTTAATATTTTCTTTGTCAATTAATTTCGTTGTTATACACGTGACGAAAAATTAAATTAAAGTATCAGAAAAAGAAAAGAAATCTAGTGATCAGCATTTAATAAATTAAATTCAAAACTTTCCAAACGATTACTGTTTTGGAAGCTAATGTTCTACTAATTTCCAGTAAAAGCTAAAATCATTTGAAAACCACACACCAGTGTTCCACTCACACGCAACACTATAAACCCCTAAAAGAATGCAAGAATAAAACGTTTAAAAAATATAAATCTATTAGTTTAAATAATTAAACAGACACAAATGTATAAATTACACAAAAGTTTACTTAAATTCTTTAATCTGTCTACATCAGTATAGAAATATTTTTGGGGCATTTACAGAACATGGCATATTTAACTTTTGAAAACACGCATTAAATGAGCATCATCACAATGAGAAATTTCTGAAATGAGCATGGCAATGAAGATCGTGTGTTTACAAACAACAGCAGTAACCGAAATGTGTTAAAATATAAATTTTAAGAGTATTATGGTAGTGAGTTGTGTATATAAATAAAAACTTTCCAAACGATTACTGTTTTGGAAGCTAATGTTCTGCTAATTTCCAGTAAAAGCTAAAATCATTTGAAAACCACACACCAGTGTTCCACTCACACGCAACACTAAAAAACTGAATTTCAGTACTCTACGTTTATATGGGCATTGAAAATTGAGGTTAGTAGAGGGCAATACGGGACAATCCACGCATTGTCTATAGACACTTGCTATCTTTGGCTATTATTTGATCCGTAATATCTGCCTCATATGCCGTATGTATCTAAACGCCATTCCCGAATGAAGAAATCGTGTAGAGGAGGCTTCTGCAATATGTGTACACAGACAGTTGTTTTGTGACAACTGACTGAAGTGGTGTCATCTTTGGCTATTATTTGATCCGTAATATCTGCCTCATATGCCGTATGTTTCTAAACGCCATTCCCATATGAACCACAGCCTAATTCCTTTAAAATGGAACAAAATGAGTAACGCCAGTTAACCATGTAATCCATTACTGCTACAGGGGCATCAAGATGTGAGAAGACAGACTTTAAAGCAGCCAAAACTGCAATTATGCGGGACCCAGGTCCTCCGCTTAAACTACAAATTGCTTTTGGTAATAACACCAGTCATTTTCTTCAGTGGCGTTGTGTTGTTTATTCCCATACTTTATTTATATAGATGAACCACAGCCTAATTCCTTCAAAATGGAACAAAATCAGTAACTCCAGTTAACCATGTAATCCACTACTGCTACAGGGGCATCAAAATGTGAGATTACAGAGTTTGAATCAGCCAAAACTGCAATTATGGTGTACATATGACACCTAACTTCTCCAAAAATCTTTGCCTTTGTGATGGGACTCATAAGTGATTTTTGTTTTTGATGAAACACTCTTGCTAACAAATCATGACGATCCTGTGGTTTTTGTCCAACTATTCTTTCCTGTTGTTGTCGGATTTCTTCCAGTCTCGCTTCTCTTGCCGGGGTAAAGATTCGGAAAATCATTCGGAAAAAGCTGAAAAGTAAACAATACCAAATCAATTTAAAAACTAAATACAGTATAAATAACGTAGAAAAATAACAGTATAAATAACACAGTATGAATAAAAAGTACAGGCTGTGGCCAGATATGCTCAGGCCAATAATACAAAAAATGTTTTTAAATCGTAGTAAGCAATGAAAAACATTTTACACACTTCAATAATAGCAAAGCAAAACATGATGGTAAAATAGAAAGGAAAGTTAAAACAGAAGTAAGAAATTAAATTTTAAAAATATAAATGAGGTATAAATCAGCTATCGATTCTAATTTATGAATCATTTATCAGGACATGGAAAAATTACTGGATGTAAAAAAAATTAACCTTACCTCCATTAATTTCAACACTTCTTGACCTCATCCACGCCTTGAACGTGTAGGGAGTCCTTGAGCCAAATCAGAATGTGAGCATGACGAATTCCTCGCTTCTGCTACTCTATCGTGTACATATGACTCCCAACTTCTCAAAAAATCTTTGCCTTTGTGATGAGACTCATAAGTGATTTTTGTTTTTGATGAAACACTCTTGCTAATAAATCATGACGATCCTGTGTTCTTTGTCCAACTATTCTTTGCTGCTGTTGTCTGATTTCTTCCAGTCTCGCTTCTCTTTCCGGGGTAAAGATTCGGAAAAATACAGTAAACCTAAATCTTCTGTATATATAAAGCGCGTAGGTATGCGGCACAAAAATCGACGATATTTCTACACTCCGAATGGCAACGGCTGCAACTACCGGATGCAAACATTAGCGGCTGTCCGCAATTTAAAACCGCGTGTGTATAATGACGGCATATGTTACAACCGCTGATCTTTTGACAAAATATGTTTAGACCTATCAGATCCAGTGTTTTGTCATGGACACTTGTATGTAGGTTTATCAAGAGTCCGTTCTTTTGATTATGTCACTGTAGTACTCACAGCTTCAGATTTTCTTTATCTTGGCATTTCTAAAGATTTTTTAGAAAACCTTTAAAAATTTCGTAAACAATTGCACAAATGCTTAAATAAATACTAAGTATGAAATATCTGAACAATTATTCGAAAGCTAACCCAAATCAAAATATAAACAATCTACCACCTAATTTCCCTTTACTGTAGAAGAAGTAGAAGTATATATAGATGAAGTACAAGAATTGCATATAAATTCCTTTAAAATTTAAAGAATAATGTACATTAATTTCGGAAAAATCGTGCCGTAAAGAAGGTTGTTTACATTTTAAAGGAAGTCGTTTCCATGACAACCACTGCTTGAAATCTGGATTTTGAAAACAAACCAAAACAAAAAAATAATATTTCCTGTTCTAATTAAGAGAGAAATTGATTTAACCGTCATTTTAAACGTAAAAAATTTTTAATGCGATAATTTTTGTTTCGAAAATTTGAAGATTTTTGTGTCCTAGACCCCTTGAAACTACCTGTATAAAAATAATTTACAATTTATAATATTAATTACAATTTACAAAGTGTTATTTTTCTTCAATTGTAAACTCAAAACTTTATTTGCATTGAATGAAGGAGATCAGTTGTCATGTAGCGTAAATTTAATTTTGGGAAGTTTAAAAACAAACATAGCAGTACTCTCTAACGCTCTTTATAAAGGCTATTTTCATAAGTTCATATTCTTGCCATGGAGTTTGGCAAACCATGAAAATTCACGACCAACTAAACGACCAACCCATCACAACCAATGTTCCAACTAACTATCTCAAATTATTCTCAAAGAAATGTCCAATTTTTTCCAGACAATTATACTCCATCTTCTGGCTTGTATTCTTCCCAGGAGTTCTTGGTTGAAACACTTCCATACGTAGACGTTACTTTCATCAAATTACCCACACAATGCATCGATAAATTGAATAATTTATATCTGCTCCTCACAAACCTTATTCCTAAAAGGAGGAATACACACTTTTGTCGATATCCTCTCTGGATATGCCAAACATGAGTATACCACAAGTATTTCAAAATTTTACAACTTTCTGACACTATACAGAATCTACTATCCATGAAAATTTTCAGGTAATTAAAGCCATTCAGGTCTTTGTATCTTTCCACTGTTTTACATTTATTGTGTCGACTGCAGTATCAAATACTAGTATACGTGTGTGGCCTTGTCATGTGATACACACTTGACCTTGAAACATGTCGTTGTTCGATTACAGTTCACTATTTATTCGCTTTACAGTAAAGTTGTTTTAATGTTTTCAAATACTGGTTATAAATTCAAACAATTGTAAACGATATTCCTTATCATATTTAAATACAGATGGAGATATTTCACTGACATGTTTTACGATTATTTTGAGAATTGTATCTTTAAGAGGTGTAGATTAATACGTTTTGTTTTAGAGCAAATATAATTTAATCGTTTCTTATTTCACTAGTAATTCAATCAAGTAAGAATCTCTTACCTTTTGAATAATTCCAATACATTCTTCTGTCTATTTCAAAGTTTCTATTGTTACAAAAATTAACGAAAATTAGCTTTAGTCGTGCTTATAACAAGGAATTTTCTTAATTTCCAGTATACTTTATTTTACTTCCATTCTAAACAAGCTAGAAATGAGCCTCAGTTATTAAAATATTAAATTATTGCTTATTACCACTCTCTGTATACCAATGTAGGCTCTTTTATTGGATTTTTACTAATATCTATATTGATGACTAGAGTAAGATTGAAACTTCAAGACTTAGTAATTATGTTGTGTTATTTTACGATTCTTGTTTATGTACATTCATATAAATCTGTCTTCCTTCATATTAAAGTAGATATATAAAAACGCATACAGACCTTTAAAACGTGGAATCCCCTTGTTCTTTTTATAAACAATTTTATCAACAGATATATATTCTTTAATATGAATTATTTTTTAAATAGGAAACAAAATCAGCTCGACATATACGGAAAGAAATGGCATTTTTGAATTGTTTTGCAAGTTTAAAATTCTAAAGATTGAATGCGATGATGTAACCTAAAATAATTAGTAATGTCTTCTACTCGAATCTCAATAGCTTAAAGCAGCGGTTCCCCACCGGTGGGTCGCGACTCGATCCTAAAACTATCAGAAGCGATCGAATAAACCATCAGAAAAGATAAAAAAAATCGAAACTTACTTAAAAACAGAAATTTTACGTATTGATAGATTGTGATAACAATTTTCGTAACTGTAATTATATCAAAGCTGCATGATTTTTTTTTGCCTGACAAATTAAAATGGTCTTTGTGTACTTTTATAATTGTAGTTTTTATCTTCACCTAGGAACACTTGTTAGTGAGTATGAAACCACTTGTTGCATATATTGCTTACATATATCTATTGTTAAATGAATAACTGTTTTGCACAAAGTGCTTATATTTTGTCAACCATTTTCAACTCAGAACACAAATTGTTTATCGATAATCAATAAGTATCTTCAAAAAAGCATATATATATATGTATATAAATAAATATATATATATATATATATATATATATATATATATATATATATATATATATATATATATATATATATATATATATTTGCAATATTTGATGGTAAATTATATATACATAAGGAAGGGATACGATACAAATAAGGTTGTTTACCCCACCATGGACCGATGGACAGTGGAGGTAATCCGATAAGGAAAGGTGGGTCGCCAGCTGAAAAAGGTTGGGAACCACTGGCTTAAAAGATACATCACTTTCTCTCGAGATATAGAACTACAATGGTCTGCAACGAAACTCCACCCGTTGCGCTGGGAGAACATGCCGTTTCCAGTAGCAGGAATACTATGAGGAGGACATGCGAAACAAAATAAAAGAGGATAAAAATAGTAGAAAAAAATATCACCAACACGGAAAAGTCAGGAAATTATGGAAAAAACTAGCGTAAATATTTTTATCTTATGTTAATTTTTTTTCCATTGTCTCTTCGTTTTTCATTATTTCTATTATATCCATATTTCCCAAATTTTTTCTCCCCCATTTCTTTTTCCCGTTGTTTGTAAATGGGTTCCTTGTTTGGAATGTCTCCCTCATCATTGTACTTTTTTAAAAAAAAAATGACAATGTTTTCCCTGCTCACCGCAATCCTCTTTGTTGAAGGCCGTTGTATCGTTTCTAGTCTCGAGGAACAGGGATATTCTAAACCTTTGAAATTGGAATCGAATAACTTTACATAGTGATTTTTTTAGGTTTTATTTTAGATGTTGTTACTTGTTTATGGACTGATCAATATTTTCTTTCTGTCAAGAACTTGTTATCTAAATTGTCATATTTTGGTGGTGTAAATATATGAATCACATATTTAATTCATATGTTTGGAATAAATACGAGTAAACTACTAAAATATTGTAATTTCAATATGACTTTAATATCAATTTAGACTGATTAAAATAAGTTTATATTTACAGAACACATTAATGAAAAATTGTGGTATTATTAACCAAATGAAGTCAAATTAATATTATAAAAATCACTGTTTTTGGCGTATTTCATTAAAGACTGCTGTTCTCATAGGTACTAATAGTATTTTTAAATATGTTTTAAAGAATATTCTTTAATTACTTTTGCCCGTCAGTGTTATACTGCATTTAGATTTATTTAAAAACACCTTTTTTATATATCTAGGAGAACCGAATGCTTGTATCAAAAAATATGAGAAGGCAGATTTTTGTTTTTCACCTTAAATGAATTTGAAATGATGCATTTTAGTATTTTTTACTCTTATCTTTCTTAATTACGGTGACTTATGTAAACTAAATTGTTAGTTATTTATATTGACATGGGTAAGACTGAACTTTAATCAATATAATTAATGTAATTACTTTGTGTTGTGGCTGCAAGGCATAATTCGTTCCAGAATTAAACATTTTTATGCTTTGTAGTTTGTAAGACAAATTAAATATTTATAATTCCTTCATTAACTTTTATAGGTTACAATATTTAATTTTTTTCTTTAACATTTGGTTATTTATAACTTTCTTGCATAATTATTTTATGAAATATCAGAGTCATAAAAATGAAGGTTAATATTTCACAATATCATAAAAAGTAACGACATCAAACAGTGTTATAATGAAATATGTTACAGGAATTGCTTAGTAATACACTGAATAGATACATATTATATTTTAATAGAACAAAAGAAATTCGTTAATCACATACCACCATTTACATGTTAACACTGATCTAATCCAAAGATTCAAATTGCTGAATTAGGAAAAATTAAATCTTTCCAAACGTTTATTCATTCAAAACCTATCTAAATACGAACAGAGCACTGTCAACAGTCTGCAGGAAATTGAATGAAAATATCGAAAGCAAGTAGGAAACGAAAACACAAATTGTTGACCATCATTCTGTTATTAACCAGCTGTATTGTTTGGTCTGATCGAACGAATGCGCGGTAAGGAGCGATAAAAAGTAGCAGGGGTAAGCCATTTTGCAATGAAAAAGAACCGCATTTTATTTTATTCAGTTAGCGCTTATTGAGCTGGGCAGTAAGTTACACAAAAAATCTTCCCATTCTTCTTTGCCTGTTGAGAAGCGAAAAAACAAATCAGGAGGAATTATGTTGGCAATGGTTACAACATGCCCATTGTTCAGTCTTTTTTTAAGAACATTCTCCTAAATCCTTAATTCTTAAAGGTGGTGTTTCATTTTATTGCTGCGATTTATTTTCTTCATTTCATTGGGTTTTCTTTTGTTCTTCATTCCGATGCAATAAATTAAGATGTATATTTACTTCTCTGGTTATAAATCATGATGTTATCCATTTGCATCTATTCAATAGTTTTGACGAAAGATCATTTCATATTTACATAACCTGAATGATTAATTTCCAATGGTGTCACGTAAAAAAACCATGATCAACATTTTTCATTAAAATGATTAAAGATATTTTTCTCATATTATAATCCCTTTATAATACTCAAAATAAAAAAGCAGCACTTTTTACTGTTAATAGTCAAGTTTACTGCTAATAGTCAAGTTTAGATATGTTCCACATTTTCAATTCAAAAAATTAAAATTTTGCTCTCAAGCACCTTTTATGCTGTTTTATTTTGATAAGAGGTATTTATTTTCTAATTGTGTGGAAATACTTTTTAATTATATAAATATTCAGTCTTTATGATCTTAAAGTTGTAGAATAACAGATGCATATTTTACTTTATTGTCTCACACATCTACCACAGTCACTTTCCCAAAATACATTTGTTTAGAAAAATAACGTATGCACAAATAGGCACATTTCATACTACACAATAACCTTTTAAAAATTCGCCTCTCTCTGTCTGTTTTATTATTTCTTCTATATTTCGCAATCCTATGCATGCATAATGGAAATAATTTTTTAAACTCTGTTTATGCATGCCTCATATTGAAAAGGACCTTACTTATTTTAAGGACCTTACGATTACGCGCAGTGAAATCCGTTAAATATGAGCCTTTTGAAGAATTTTTTTTTCACAAATTCTGCATTCAGCATACATTTCTATGAGAATTTGTTTTCCATGATAGTCTTTCTCTCCTTATTTTTATTTAACAATATACTCATTTTTTTAACAGATTTTGCAGCACGACTTGGTATTAGATGGAAAATATTGCTTATGAATTGCTCTAAAATTTCCTTGTAATATGTTTTGTAGCTAAGTTTCAGGTACGCACACACAGTATTTAAATATGTTTTGAAATTTTACAAATAGAACATTTAACATTAATAAAATAATGTTTATGTATGTGTAAGTAATCCAGTGTATGTACCCTCAAATAAATGTTCGTAAAATTATAATAAAAAAATAAATAATAAAAAAATAAATAAACTGTAAAAAATGCTTTGAAATCAAACTAAGCTAATTTAACTTTTCTCGGCTGCACTCATCAGACAAAGAAATGCATTTGCCACTTTTTGCGGAAAAGAATTTCTTTCCCCACTTTTATTACATTCTGTGCTTGGATCCTGTAATAAAAACTCACTCCACTTCTGAGAATTCTTCTCTGTGAAACTTTGCATGTTGAACCTTCATTTCTTTCTCTTTTTGCGCATAGTCATCTATTTATGAGAGAAATTTTAACGCTACAGGCGCTTGATGTGCATGAGAGACACAGAGAAAGAAATATTCCGGGTTGGTTAATCATAAGGTTCATTATTTAAAGTACATGGGAGGCTTCTCCATCGAGAAATCAAGCGTGCAGATTCGGCGTGTACGTGAGTAGCCATTTTGCGTCTCTATCACGTATTTTGGGGAACTATCTTAGCAACTCTTTCTCGATTCATACACTCATCATTCGTCATCCTTATTCAACAACTACAAACAACCCCGTAACCTTTATACGACTGGCGTCATCAACATGTTTTACTCTTAAATCTTTAAGGTAAAGATTAAAGAATTCAGGATTTTTTAAAAATTTCTGTGTACGTGAAAAGAGGAACATTTTCATGAAATTTTAATTTGGAACTTTAATCTTTTTTGTCTCCCATTTCGACCACAATTAATCTTTTCAAACTGAATCTCTTGGTTGATTAAAAAGGAGAAACTTGACTAATTGGAAGGATTTAATGCGACGTAATCCTCTTCAAAAAGTCACACAAGAATACATTTCGATGTCAGAAATAAGTGTAAAATACCTTAGAATTTAGGCGCATTAGAATCGCCACTGTTAATAAAGTTGCAATTAATCATGTTCTTTTTACTTTCTAAAATGTTTTATTGAAACTTCTCTCTTGTAGAAAATTAAAAACCTTTCGAATCAAAGCTAAAATTTTAACGAATATTCAGATGAAGGAGAACCACTGACGTTATTAATGGACACTGAAAGTTCATTTTATATATTAATAAATCACTTATATACCTTTCAGTCAAAAACTTTCAAAAGTTTAGAAAGAAACAGATTTTTATTAAAGTGGATTGGAAATAAATTTTGTGTCGGTTTCAAAAAAATTCTGTGATCCAAAATATGATCTTTGTTTTTATGAGAAAGTGTTACACTTTGACAACTATAATTCATATTGCGCATAGTTTACTTTATTATGAATTTCCTTCTTAATCACACGATTTTTTTCAGTCCCTCCCCCCTTCAAAAAAATTAAATTTCCCATTACACTTTTGAAACAAACACACACACACACACACACACACACACACACACATATATATATATATATATATATATATATATATATATATATATATATATATATATATATATATATATATATATATATATATATATATATATACAGTGGAATCTCGATCTATCGTTTTTCAAGGGACCGATTGAAATGAACGATAAATGCGGGAAAACGATAGATGCGGAAACATAGCAAAGCAATATGATCGTTGGTACTGGATAAAATGAACGGTACATACGGAAAAACGATGGATCCGTAAACGATCGATCGAGATTCCACTATATATATATATATATATATATATATATATATATATATATATATATATATATATATATATATATATATATATATATATATATATATTGAAAGAAATATCAAAATGAAAAATTCAACCTATATCAGATTAAAGAGACAAACTATCTAATTCTTGAGAGTTGTTATTAATATCCTCTTAAAAAAATTGTGTTTTAAAGCATGTTACAAATTTTTTTTGTTAGTTTTTAAGAGGTAATTTACATATTTAAAAATCTGTCTCCAACCATTTATTTCTACTACTTGAAGGCAACGAACAGTCCTTTAGGATGATTTATAAATTTCTTGTTTGAAAAGTATAATAGTGTTTGTTTTATTAAACAGTATAGAATAAATCTCACACCAATCCTATAAGAGAAAATTACCTTACAAATACCTACAGCTGTAAGAACACAACTATGTATAACCGCATGTCTTTGAAATGAGATTTTTTTAAAGCGGAATAGACATAAATATGTCACATGAACGAATTGCTAACTTCAAATCAGAAACATGAATGAGAAATATTGGTTGGTGTAGTATGCAATATCAACTTTATGAAAGAAATTAACCCTCTAGCTCTTTTGTCATATGCGAATTTTGTGGGAATTTCCCAATATTCTTGCAAATATTAATATTTGGAATATCTGAAATTTCTTTCAACACAAGAGATTGTTTAAATTCGCGTTATTACAAACGTTTATGCTCTTTATATAATTGAATTTTATGTGCGTATTTGATACAAAGCTGTACAGCATTTATATAAATTCCTGTTCCTTTATCTTACTTTTAGTAGCTTTGCTATTTATTCGGGCGTATAGAAATAATCGAAATTTCTTATATCTTTTTGTGGTAGTACGGAAAAGTTGTGAACTCCCATCATTAAAAGGTGTGCGGATTCTTAAAACTGTGGGTTTTTATCATCTGTTGTCTCAATGGACGGAAAATTCCGAAGATTGGACTAAAAATCATTAAAATACAAAAATTAATAAATAATCACAGATTTCGTTGATCGGTTTCTTGTGGTTCTTTAAAGTTACTATATTTTAACAACAACAACTATAAAAAAATTTAGAAATATAGTTTAAGGGATCGGTGGACCTTTATATCAGCAAATCACGTCATTGTAATACTGATTGTGTTATTGTAAATAATATATATATTTCTGTAGATTATTAGTACTAAAATAATTTTTTTAAGTAAAAAATCATTTATGAAGCTTCTACAAAGTAATTTATAATGGGTAAGTGTAGTAATAAATTTTAAATCTGTATTTCTGAAACCAGATTTTTCAAGGTTTTTATAATTTTTAAATGCTCCATTCTACTTAATTTTTCTTCAAAATTCATGAAATTGATAAGGAAGAATTCTGATGCTGTTTACAAAAAAACTGGGTATGCATTTTACAATTCGACTTCATTAAGGTAATTAAATTTGATTTATAACTTTTCAAAAGGCAAAATTTTGATGAAAATCGGGATGGAATTCAGAAAAAAATCTCTCAAAAATTAACTATTCAAGGGATTAAATAATTGATACCCAGATTTGTTTGTTATACAGTTTAAAGAGATTAAAATGCAAAATCGAGGAAATATCTCAAAAATTAAGTAGCAAGGAGCATTTTAAAATTTTGTTTATAAATTTCCAATTTTTTTTTTAAATATTAAAATTATAATGAGATTGGAAATTTCTTTTAAGGTATTCTATTTATTTATAGTGAAATGTGCATATGTACAAAATTTCGTATCTATATGATGAAAAGTAAAATATGTAAATTTTAATGTCCACCGTTCCCTTAATATCTTCTGCCGCCTCATGAGCCCAGAATTTTGGAAATTTGGACGCGTTTTGATACTTTTCTGTTTATCTGTTTACTGCTTGCCCAAGCGATACAGACTGGGTTTGACGCGCTGCCGAAAATGTTGAGAACTGTAAAATCGTAGAAAAAAAATCTATTTGACATACCTCCAGTACATGCGAGATTTTTAAGGAGTGTATCTGTCCGAAAGAAAGCAAAGTTCCTGCAAACGAGCAGGCGTTCCTCATTGACCAAAGAACGCAAAGAAAAATGCTCATTGGAAGTGTTGGTGTTACAGAAACAAAAAGGCTCAAGAAACGTCAAATGCGAAAGGAACAGGATACTATTCGATCTGCAAAACAGGCGTCTCATGCTTCTGCTTCAAGCTATTCAGTGGAGAATGAAAGGGACAATGAAAGAGAAGATGTGATTGAGACGGAGGAAGCAAGGTGGACACCAAACACGTATCTTACACTACATTTGCAACTAAGTCTCTTCAGAAGCCCAAGAGGAGTATTTAGATGCGTTTAAAACTGGATAACAGTTCTTGACAGTCAAATATATGGTGTATCCAACACAGCAAAGACTGCTATTGCATCCAGTGTTATGCAAGATTTGTGTCTAATATCGGAATCGGATACCAGCCTCGTCACAGACAAAAATAAAATATGGAGGGAAATACCGAGAATTTGCAAAAAATTGGTCTCAAAATCCAATGAAAATCGTTCCACTTTATCTAGCCTTTATTTTGATAGATGGCATGACAAAACTTTAACATCAAAAAACCTCGAGAACAAGCAGTTCCAAAGAAAAATTGTAGAAGAGTATTACTGTAAGGTAAGTTGGGGTAACTGGGCCATAGATTTTCAACTTTTATATATACTATACTTTTAACCTATTAAAATTATACTAATATGTATAATTTTCAAAAATCTGTGTATTACATGCATTTTAGTAAGTCTTAGGAAGTATGTTTAAGCTATGATACCTTTTTTGTTATATATATATATATATATATATATATATATATATATAATTATATATATATATATATATATATATATATATATATATTATATATATGAATATTGTATATATATTTAAATGCAGGTGGGCCCAGTTCCCCTGATAATTGGGTAAGTGGACCACCCAAGTCTATTTCTCATAATAAACAACAGAATCTGTAAATGGGTAAATTGGTCCAATGCTTGTATATCTAGAAAAAATTTTTACCCCCATTTAAAAATAATTTTTCAAAGCAATTACCAATATTGCAAGATAGATTGTTGCAAACATCGGAAAAAAATAACACACAAAGTAATTAAAAAAACACAATGTAATTGATTATAAACACATTTTCAAAAGTACAAACATACTTTCTAGCTTAGTTACTAGCTGTAATGGCATTTTCTATTGAAAAGTGCAATATTAATTTGAGTTTAACAAGCCCTGAGTTAGTTACTGAGTTAATGGGCGAATTAATGTGTCTCTTGCAAAAAATTGTTTTTTTTAATAACTTAATAACCAGTAGTAACCTTAAGTGAAAAAAAACACAAATGAGTGACTTAAATACTTAACTTATAATAGTTAAACTTACTCATACTCAAATAAACAACCTTTAAACCGTGGAACACTTAAAATTTCACCTTTGTACATGGGCATTGGGGATCTAATGAATCTTAAAATATCTTCTTCATACCACAAAATATCTTCCTCTTCTGGCCATCATCAATAAGTTAAACCAGCACTTTTCATGTTTTTTATTTTCACTTGGTCTCTATTTAAATCTACGACTTGTCCAGGATATTTTGTACTATTATACGATACATTAACATAGTCCTTTGATAACAGTGATACTACTTTGTCTGATTCACAGTCCGCAATACTCATACCTGTTGAGCCATCATCATCAGAGTCTGAATTCACAACAGGTTTCACCTTTTTAAACTTACAGAGGCCAGAAGTTGAAGACAATGTGTTTTCTAAATCGACTAAAGTCAGCGGTTTAAATCCAATCTTTCATATCTTTTTCGGTTTTTTTCCCCGCATTGCATCTCAATTTACTGTTTCTCTCTATCTTTTTACTTTCAAGTTTGTCTTTAAGTTTTTTCATCACAATGTCATTTTTTCTGTTTTTTTTAGAAGTTTTTATTCTATTTTTTAATTTTTTTCTTGTAAAGCCAAATGTTCTAACCTCTTTTATTCCTGTCTTTTTTCTGGGTAAATATGACGCAAATCTTGGATGAGTTGTAAGAAAAAAAAATATGTTTGAAATCTCACAAGCTTTAAAAGTATAAATTTCTCCAACAACATTCTATCTATAAGGGCCTTTGTCTTGATTGACTTTATTGCAACTTATTAACATAACTTAATTAGTTCAGTTACTTAGGTTAGGTTAGTAGTAGTTAATATAAGCATAAGTTCATCAGTGTGGGGTAACTAGGCCATACCTGAACCCAGTTACTCTGAAGGTATGGTCCAGTTGCCTCAAATCACTAAATCTAATGGGGCAAGTGGGTCATGACCCTCCACAGACCTTTAACATGCAGGGTAGGTTAAAACACTGCACATAAGGTTATTTTGACATTAACTGAGCTAAAAATACAGTCGAACCTCCATATATCGAACCTCTCTATATCGAAATTTTCTATATATCGAACTCTTAGCAAATCTCCGTGTTCATTACATAGAAAAATTGTTTCTATATATCGAAAAAATCTCTATACATCGAAATTTTTTTCAAGACAAATTGGGAGATTTTATTCCACTTTAGAATAAAAATCTCCCAATTTTTGGCATTTGAAACAATACGTCGTGGACTTCAATTCGCGTAAAATGTGCCGGATGAAGTTTTTAGTGGACTGAATAATACGAACATTTTTTTAACTTTCCCCATAACTAACTGTTCAGCAAGATATTCGTAGTTTCTTTTTAAAGAATGTAACTGTGATCATTGTAATCACTGTCTGCATTATTGTTTTTTTAAAGACATGTATTAATCAATAAATCTTTCATATTAATTCATTTTTTAGTTGTTAACTTTCATTTAATGGGATTCGCATATAAATTAGAAATGAAGTTTCGTATACGAAAATTAGCTTTATTTTTTTTAGGAGAATTATGATAAGACTAAGCTCAATTCTATATATCGAAATTTCTGTATAACGAATTTTTTTCGCGCAATTTGCTACTTCGATATATGGAGGTTCGACTGTACTTACATTCAATTTTGAAAAGATAAAAATAGACTTATCAAAAATTATTGAATTCACCGTTGTAGAAAGATGTTTTGTGATGGCAAATACAAAACACATTAGCAGCCATAAAACATTCTTCAACCAAGCTGGAGACTGTTGTTTTGTTGGAGGTCTGTTGTTTTGTTGATTTCTCTTTACCAGTGTTGCCACAACAGATTGGAATTCAAACCCTTATATGTAAAGGAAAAATCTGGGAGGGTATGGCCCAGTTACCCTATGGGTCCAGTTACCCCATCTTATTGTATCGGAGCCTGGTTCTACGTACATGGGACATGTTACACCTGAAAGTGGATCTAGTCTTCATATCCAATAGCATTTACGAATACGTAACAAGTACTCTATTGGAGGATTTTAGCAACCTATATTTTGTTTTCGGGTGTGACGGCACAGTAGCGAACATATGAGTGTTTAATGGTGTAATTCGCAGGCTTGAATTGAAACTTCAGAGACCAGTCCAATGGATCATGTATTTACTTCATTTCAATGAGTTGCCATTACGACACATATTTGAGTCTATAGACGGCAAGTCATCTGGCCCAACATCTTACACCGGAGACATTGGACGAAATCTTAAAGGATGCAGCTTTCAATTGTTGCTTTTAATAGTTCTGAAAGGGACTTGCCGGACATTGATACCACCACCTTCAGTTCAGATCAGAAATACTTATTAGACATTTGCCCTGCCGTTAGTTCTGTTGTTTGTTGTTCAAATCTAGATAACCGGGAACGTTGAATTTGACCCACTTGCTAACAACTGCCAATCAAATACTGAGGTTATATATATCTACATCAGACCCATGAAATGAGTAATGACCCATGAAATTTGGTTGTATTCATTCTAGAATCTACGCACCCTCGTGGTTCCGAAATAAGACACCCAAGAAGCACACGTCGGGCCCGACCTGGCAGAAGCCCAACTGGGATAATCCTGACGGTGCGGATAGACCCGCAGCAGGCAACCACCAATCCGAGATAAGACTCATCATTCAATAAAGGACGGTGCTAGTCGCCTGTAGAATTTCACCAGTTCACCTCGGTACTTGCCTTAGTATCGTGACGTAATCGAACCAGTTATTTCTTGCAACGCTTACTTTGCGGCTCCAGAAAACATGCTTTTGGCCATGTTAACTGATGAGAGGTCTCATATTAGGACCCTTGCAGCTCGGCGAATTATCAAGTAAAGGGAAATAGCCCAAATTAAAATTGTGTTCTTAGATTCGTTAATCATGCTGTTAACTTTGGAGCTACATACAATGTAGATCTCGTTCTGACAATATGGGCAGTTTTTCCCAGATAGTTCAACATAGATTAATTCAGAAATACGGAGTTTCTTTGTTTGAACAACAAATTATTTAATTATATACAATATATTCATTTAAAGTACATGAAATATTACATTCATAACCGCCCTAAGGCACCGGGGAGTAAGGATTCTTCCCCAAACAGTCGGAGTTCACCTACTACGTGAAACGGCACTAAGCCCTGGGATTCAAGTTCCCCAAAAATATAATCGGGACCAAGGCCGCAGGTATGTATCACCATCTGAGAGTAGATCTCAAATTTTCTCTAACTCTTTTTATGTCTGAGGTTCTCCACGAAACTTCCAAGCCCTCCCTCTCGAACATCTTCCGTCCTATCATTCGTTGGTTCATTTGCTTGGACGCTGATTTGTTGAAACAAGTGACATCAGCTACTTATCCAACGTTCGAGAAATTCCCACCGAGAGGGATGAACAGACCTCTTTGTGCGTGAAGAATGACCGACTCTCGGTGTGTGGCCTTTGTCGCAGGGTGACACCCTCTTGCCAGTGAACAAGGACAGGAGTTCCGCCCCTCATCCCGACGATGATCATCATTCACTTAGTTCGACACAAGAGGTCAACCCTCTTCACGCCCACCTCTGTTGCCAAGGACAGGAAGCTCTCGGGTGACAATGACACATCACATGTATTCACACGGCTGACTGCTTGAAGAATTTCCTATTCTTCACATCGTTGACTGACAAGATTGTAATGTGACATCGCCTCCAGTTAACAGAGAGATCAGTTCTTAAGAACTTCTGAAGATGATACAGGACGGTATGCAAATGGACTGCACGGACTTTATTAAAATCCCATCACATACACAAACAGTTGAGCGGATTGTGAAACTAGTCACTTCAGCGTCCGGAAAAAACTATTGGGCCGTAGATCAGTGATACATTTATTAAAGCGTCACTAGAATCCAGAAAACACATGTCAAAATTTGAGACGGAAAATGATTATAAGCAGTAATGTCTTTATCATTTGTATGTTTTAAAGGTAAAATAAAGTTTCTGTTCGCATTAAAATGAGGTAAGTGTGACGTGTATTTATTTAAAATTTTGCCTACATTTTCCAAAATTTGGTGTGGATGAGGCGGCAGAAGATATTAACCAATAATACTAAAAATTTTTTATAGTTGTTGTTATTAAAAAATAGTAACTTGTAAGCATTACCCCAAACAGATCAACGAAATCTGTGATTATTTATTAATTTTTTGTATTTTAATCCTTTTTAAGTCCAATTTTCGAAACTTTCGACCCATTGAGGTGACAGAAGATATCAACCCAGACTTTTAAGATTCCTTACACTTTTTAATGATGGGAGTTCACAACTTTTTAGCACTACCGCAAAAATATCTAAAAAATTTTGATTATATAAATACGCCCTAGTATTTATGCCTTTTCCAAGCAAAATTCCTTTTTGTAAAGCAAAAGTCTCATATATTCAATGTCTCATTTATTTCAACTGGTTTGGTCGTTTTGATGCTACTAGTTTCAGCTTGAAAATGTTTTCAAGGAAAGTTTGAAACCATGTTTAGTTATTTTATAAATGAAGTTTTAGTGGATTTAAATGGAAGTAAGTGACGCAAATTTAAGGGGGGGGGGGAATTTGGTTTACTGTGTATTAAATACAAAAAAATTTTCGGTAAACAAGATTTCTAAAATGAAAAAGATATCAATGTAAAAAAAATCTTTCGTTATCACTGTCCATTTAAAAAAAAATTTTTGATCTAAAACTGACAATCATTGGGAAAATTTTCTCCATTGATTAAAATTTTAGCGAATCAAATATGGCTACTTCTCAGCAACCTTAAGACAGCAGCTAACGAGCTCGCTTCCTCTCGTAATAAAGAAAGTAGATATGTTTTATTTTATTTCAGTTGTGTGTTTTCACATCTTTTGATTTTCTATTTGTTACTTTGATTTTAGTATTTTGTATCATTTGATCTGTTTAAGGGGCTAGGAACAATGAAAGTTCCCCATTAAAATTAAGTACAATTGACTGCTTCTTCATATAAGGTGATCCGGGATGCAAAAGCTTCTTTATTTTTTAGGATTTTGTTATTATTTTTTTGTTATATGTGGCATTATATTAATATTATCAGACTATAAAAATACTTGAGCAATGCGAAATTATGTTTAAAAAATGTTAAATTAAATTTTTGAAACGTGTAATTATTTATATACCTGTTGAACCCACACACAGAAATACTGATTTTCATATTTTTTTTCTTCTTTTTTGTGCATCGAAACATGTTGAAGATTATTTCAGTCTGGGAATTTAAAAAACAATTAATCCCTTCTTTAAATCTTTCATTTTAATTTGTTAATATGGTCTGTGTAGAAAGTATAATATAAAACTATTGTGTCATATGTCGGAATCACCTTACAAACATATGATTTGTTCTATTTTATTGTAAAGTTCAACAGCAGAGTTTCCCAAAGTTGGCGATACTGCTCCCCCAGGGTCCACTTGAATGATTCAGGGGGAAGGTAGCAGCCTAGGGTACAAATTGGGTGCGTTGGAGGAAACTAAGGGATGGTAGAAGCATAAAAAAAAGAAGACGAGAGAATTGTGAAACGTATGGACACATGGGTTACGAGAAAGTCCCTAGGCGGAAAAAACTCAATCATGTCTAATGAAACTTGAAAAGTGCCCGGTGACTTGATTTTATATTTTTGGTCTTTAATAAGCTCTGAGCATCTGGTTAATAGCTCTGAGCATCTTGGGCAGTGTCCCTCATTTCGTATTTTGCAACTATCGTGTTTAGTTTTTCTTCCTGCTTTTGTATTATACCATCAGCAATCGGCAGAAAGAACTATTGTTCGAGCATTGACAGCTCTTCTTTGGGGCAACTGTCGATATTTGGTGAAGAGTGGGAGATGACTGCAGACAGTTTCCTCCTCGCCACATTCTGGGATTTGGGGAAGGGGGTGAGATCCCGTTCATCTTCACTTGTATCACTTCTTACTCCTCCTGGAAAAACAACCCATCTTCTCAAGTACTGCTCGTTGAGGGATCAAATCTTTGAAGGATACCTTAGTTTTTTTCATATCGACGAAGTGGATTACTTCAGTCTTCTGGCAAGGCTAAGTAATTAATATATATTTTTATCAGTTCAGAAATCTGGACAAATTTAAATTATAAGAAAATTTTAATCTTTCTCTGTTTATCTACAGTCATTTGTGATAAACTTTAGTTTGTATTATCTGACAAATGGCTGTTTCTCTTTGTCGTAGTTTTCCCAGTGAACATTGAAAAATCCAAAGTTTTGACGTGTTGAAGCTTACGTTACCTGTTTTCTTCAAGAATGATAGATAAGCAATTTTTTAGCTTAGATAGCTGTAGAAAAGTTTTTAGATAGGTTTTTCTACATTCATGTGAACTGATCCTTTTTGTACATAGCATGCAGTATAATGTCTGCAAAATTTAAACTTAGCAGATCACGGCCCCACCGCCAGCCAATTATCATATGTCGTGTAATTGATTTTTTTAGCTTAAACTGAAATTAACTTTAAAAAATAAATATTAATTTCTCTAGTGCTACTGAGTCACTCTATCGAAGAAAGATAAAAAATAAATACTATAAAACTATTGTGTTGATAAACCTGTAGAACTTAACCCCTTGAAGGGCGCTGTTTGCACAGTGCAAATATTTAAATCTCGTCCTTCTTTCACTTGCGTTCAATGTAGTCCAGTAAAATGAACAGAAAATGGCTAGTGCTGCCATCTGTTATCAGTTTAAAGAAGTAAATTCATTTTACAACATTTAATTGGAAAATTATTCAAGACTTTTTATGTTAAAAAAATCGAGAAAAAAATCTGCACCGTGCAAACTTTGCAGGCTGTTGCCCTTCAAAGGGTTAAAAGCACTGTGTTCAGTTGTAATTATAAGAATGTGTCCATAATTTTGTTGTAATTTTAATTGTGTATACATAAATGAGTTTCAAATTATTTTTGATGCATTATCATGCAAGGCTTTCAATTTGTATAAAATATTGTTATTTTCAAAAATATATATAAGATGCTATTCTCTTTAATATTATAATAAAAGAATATAACAAACTATTATTAAAAGGCACATAAATATTTATATACGGCTTGAATATAACTTGATTATTTATTATTTTATTATTTATTTATTATCTTATTACTTGATTATTGATTATTGCTTATTTTAACACAATAAACAATTGTAATGAAGCGTTGTGTTATTTTATCTAAATTTTTTAAACATATTAAGTTATTGAGCTTTATTTCATTGTTATTTTAATAATTTTTATTAACGGAATTAAAAATGTTGGATATCTTATGCTCGGAGTGGTAGTACAAGTTTTGCAGATCTGCATATATTTTGGCTAAAACGAACACACGTGTTAAAACATTTTTGGCTCTAATGTATTGTAAAAAAGTCAATTTGAACCACTGATTCCAGAAAGAAATGGTTCAGTTGTTCTATGCTAGTTTGTGATACAGATGTAGGAAATTTTCGTAAAGGATGTATAAACTTATTCATGTACTTTTTACTCATTTTCTTTTTAACACTTTTTTTTATCGGAAAATTTTTATTAAAATCGTTTCGGGAAATCTCTTTCAGCATGATGTGAACCAAGAGTGGCCAATTCAAAACATTCAGGGTGCCAATTGAGTAGAATACAGATGACGGTAGGCCAAGCGTGATTTAAGAGCAAATTTTGATGAAAGACGAAATTGCAATAATCAAATATAAGATTTGCATACTTCCCTAAATATTTTAACTTTAAAATAATTTAAAATTTTTATATTTAAGTTAACTCAAACACATATAAAGACAAGGTCGTCAAACAATTCCTTATCATGATGTAGGAAAAATTTTACTACTCATTTTTTCAGAGAATTGCATTCTTGAGTTTTTTAAAAAAAAGTTTGTTTCGAGAAATATTAATTTTCGCGATATCAAAATTTATATGTTTTACAAAAATGTGAAAAATATAAGACACAACTTTGTTAAATTTTGGATATTTGTAGGGTTCGCGTGTTGCTCAGATGCAAATTTCTGGTAGCTGCGCAGTGCAGGCCAGTCGAAGTGAGTTCAGAGCAGGTGTCTGGTCTATTTAAGTGACACACGCTGAGTTGGCAAGAGCCCAAGAAGGGAGTGGAGATTTGGACGATAGTACGTTACGCTACTAGTAGGGATACGAAAGTGTCGAGAAATGTTAGATTGAAGGTGATAGCGGTATTTAACTGATAGAGCACGTATTAGTATTTAGCCTAGGTGGCTGCACGATTTCCATAGTTAGTTCAGAGCAAGATGGTTACGGGTCTTACTAGTGAACGTATATTCTGCCTGAAAGGGTTCATTACGACTTTAAAGTTCATTTTCTTAGTACCGCAGGTTGCGGTACTGTTGTGTTATTATTTGAAGCCCCAAGTCGGTCTATGTTAGTCTACCTCTACGTAGAAAATAAAGGAATTATTTATATTTATGCCTATTACTTTATAGTGTGCCTGGACCGTTAGAGGATTCACAGGGTACATAAGAAACAGAACGATATATATTTTTGAAATTAGCAACTTTGAAACGCACTTTTTTTAAACTCCTGTATGGATAATAAAAATACATTTGATTTTTGGAATATAAACATTTATTTCAAAGACAAAACAAAATCAACTTCCTAAACAAAATAAAATCAAGTCTCATTCTCATAAAATATGTTTGTATTACAAAACACAACATAAAATCGGTTTTCTTAACAATTAAAAATTTAGAAAAATAATTAATGAGATCCTTGCGGAAGGGCACTTGATAGAGCAAAGGCAACAAAATCAACTTCGATTTCGGATGACGAAACACGAAGGAGGTGAGATAAATTTTTATCTGTAAGCCTGCTTCTTCCGTGGATTTAATGTGTTCTATGACGAAAAAGGTGCTTTCGCACGCATAAGTGTTGCCGATCATGGAATAAATTTTAAACAAAAATGACTTAAGAAGGGATACTTGTCAACTGTCAAAAGTTACCAAATACCTACCCTATTTCGGTCTCTGTAAAATTTGGATCTTTCTGAAATTCGTATAATACCAGTTGTGGACGCGGATCCTATATTCATTATTCATTGCCGAAGGATTGTAAAATAAATCGGCATGAAATTTCAACTGTCCAAAGGCATCAAATCTTCTGTCAAACTCTGAAATTAAAATGTCAATGTGAGGCACAGATGCACTGAATTTCCAACCTTCTATTTTTCCTTTAAAGACTTACCGCACGCATAGGGCGTCAAATCGTTTTGTGTTATGAATTTTTTTTAGTATAAATGAGGTACTACGCACTATTCTACACAAGTTAGCGTCTGGATTTAGCAAGGAAATTCCTTTGAGCAATAATACAGAGCAAAGGAGATCTGGTGAAATGGCTCAAGATGTTGAAGACTCGTTATATGAGTATTTAAAAACATCCAGCTTTATACAACTTGATGGGTCAACTTTGCCTGGAAATTAGTCCTTACGTTTTAGCATACGGGCCATTCATAAAAGAAGAAAAAAATTGCCAAGAATTATTATTCGCTGAAAATTTGCAAACTGATACTAAAGGGAATCAATATTTCATGCATTGGAAGACTTTATCAAAAAAAAATACCCTTCAAAAATATCAGTTGCTACGAATGGTGTTTCAGCGATGATAGGATGCTACAGGTGGCTCTTCTTGCATATTTAAAAAAGTGGCTCCAAATATATTCGCTGAACACTGTGCCATTCATAGTCATCATTTAGTCGCCGAAAATCTGAGTGAACACTCACATACGTCATTACAGTATGTCTTTAAAGAAATGAACAAAATCGGAAGTAATATATTGGACGACAAGTTATATGGAGAACTTCGTATTGAAAACGATGAAGAATTCAATCGCTTGCAGCTTCATACAGAAGTTCATTGGCTATCAAAAGGTGCTTGTTTCAATCGGTTTTCAAAAATATTTGACTCAGTGCTAGAGTTCTCAGAAAACAAATATGATTCTTTACGAGCCAACTCAACCGATTTTAAACATAACATAACTTATCTGATAGACTTGTTTAGTAAAATTAATGAAACAAATCAAAAAATCCAAGGCGATGAGCTGAATTTAATCAAAACAAAAACTGTTATTTCAACGTTTGTGGCATAACAACTTCTTTGCAAACGAAACTTAGGACGATGGGAATTCAGTCAGTTTCAGAATTTATCAACAGTAGAAAAACATAATGAAGACTTGATTATATGGCTGCATTACTGAAAATCGTCAAGGCAACGGTGGCCGCGTGCGTTATATGCATATATATATATGTGTGGGGGGGGGAGGGCATCGCAGCGCTATCGCAGTTTTATGCAGATTGTACTGCAAGTCCACGCCTTTGGCGCGTGCTAAAGAACGTATTATTGACGCGTTCTCAAACTCTCCGGTAAACCCGGTCCATGTACTGTAGTTCTGACTACTTTTCCTGAAGATTTTCGGTAGAACAGTTAAAAGAGATAAGCTTAGAGGATCGTTATTACTATCAGTATGTGTTTATGTCTGTTAGTTAATAAATAGATTCAGTTCTATTTCTTCCGTGCTGTTATTTACAACTTCGAACGACAACGTAACAATATATTATTCGCACTTGGAGGCTGATTTCAATCAAAGATTTGAAAAATTTGAAAACAGTAATTTTTTTGTGAAAAGGGGTGGGGGGAGGCTAAATAAATTTGAGAACCCTTGCTCTACAGTGTGTTTAGAGCCAAGAACATGAAAGTGCGTTTTTTCTCTTAGCATCTTGCTAACATTTTCCGTTTAACTCTTTCTAAATACACTAACTCTAATTTTTTATGTAATCTTCAACCATGCATGTTTTATCGTTATTACATTTCTATTTTGAGTCATTAATTGCATACAATTTAAATTCTCAAATATGTATATAAAATTTTGGCGACGGATAGAATGCATAAAACATTGAAATCTAAAATAATTAACATTCTTTATTTTAATATTTTAATTTATTTTATCCCTTTGATGAGTCAGCAAAATACATGCTGAAAAAGAAATTTCCCTTTTGCAACCTAAAATCGGGTGATAAATCAAGTTGGGGAGTTTAAGTAGTCGTTTGACAGAATTATTATACATTCGGCTAAAGTTTCAGATGACAAAAATAACATTTTGCAACTCAAATGTAACATAAAAATACCCTTGTCTGTATATATTTTTTTGTGAGCTGATAGTAAATGTTTCGCTTCAAAAAGACAAATATCCAAGACAACAATATGATGCATAGTAAAATGACATGTAACCAATATGCATCCAAAAAATAGAAGATTTATATTTGAAACAAACTGACATCTATCTGCAACTTTCAAAACAACGATGGATGAAGAAGGCAAATATATACCGGCCTGCCATTCACAAAATTGAAAGTTATCTTATATGATTTGAGCTGAAATGATTTGTATCTTCTATTTCTTTTTTTTTTATAAATTTAGAAAGTTGTAAAATGACTCTATAGTATTTTTAGACGCAGTATTACCTTTCACAGGAATTGCATTCATCATTAAACTAAGAAAATTAAATAAGTATGATTTCTTGCAATTATCTTCAAAAGAGAAAAGACACTCTTTTCCTTTAAAGATTTGATAGATTTATAAATTGAAAATCTCCACAACAGTGGCAGCATTCCGGGGGTGATTTAAATTTTTTTAAACCAAAGGAAAGTAAATTATTTCTTTTCTTACATATATTTTTTATAATTTTTACTTCTTTGAACAAGATATATATCTATATACATACACCTTATATATTCTGAATTATCAAATGCCATAATTTTATAGAACAGCTAAAAATATGTTTGCAAAAGTTGTAGAATATCTAAGAAGGTTTTTGTCTAAAAATTCAGTTCAGTTCATCAGTACATAAATATAATAAATATACGCGATACATTTTTCCTTCCGGAAAAATGTTATTATGTGATTTATCAAATGCTATAATTAGTGATAAAGTGTCATTCAAATACTGTGCAATACTTACATATACCTCTCTCTTCTTATTTTTCTTACGTATTATACTTATTCGTAAACATCTGAAACCTTCTCCATTTCCGCAGGATTTTATAAATTTTTTAGCCCTCTTTTAGTTTAATAGAAAAGAAATATGAAAATGTTTTGTGGGAGAGCTTGAACGCGTACCTATGATTTTCTGATATTCAGATGGATGATCGACCATCCAAGCTACATTAGTAATATGATGGTGCCCTATTTTAAACCCCTTCACCACAACTGAAATTGATAATAGTTTCTGTTATCCTATGAAAAATTATTGCGCATACAAATTTTTTCTGCAATAATAGTATATCTTCTGAATCCCATATTTTGAATTTCATATAAATTTTTAAACGTAAAATAAATTTTATAATTTTATTTTTATTTTAACAATATTTCATATAAAATGACATGCGTGCTAGTTATTACCACCATTAGCTTTGTAGAAAAACTCACAAATAATATTTCATAGATTGCCAAAAACTATTTTAATACTGACGTAAGTAAACATGTACTATTTATTAGTCATAAGCCTATTTATTTAAAATTGTCAGTAATCGAAATTTCAAATTATATTTTAAATTAAGAATTATGCGCATCAGTATCTAATATCTCGATATTTACTCTTGATTTTATATTACTACTTAAAAAAAAGAATATTTTTCTTTAAATATGTCGGACTTTACATTGATAAAATGACACACTTTATAAAGAGATATATTTCTTAGTTACTTTATCTTCCTATCAATCATATTTACCTTAAGTAATATTTAAATCGATTACTAGCAAACTATTAAGTTGAAAACTCTAACAGAAAAAACATCAATTTAATTTACAAGTACAAAATTTAAGAGAAATTAATTGTGAAATTTGTGAATACTGTACGTTAACTTGAAGTCTCTGTTTTTCTGAAATATATTAGTTTCATCTTTAAAAAAATGCACTAATATTTCACAAGGTTGTTGTGAGCATTTATTTGTGAGTTGAAATTTATTGTAATTAATTTCCAGCAATAAAAATATATTGCTGTATGGAAAAAATATACGAGTGAGGTAATTCTAAACAGAAGGGAAATTTCAGTTTTGAAGCAGGGACTATTGATTATATTGCCATGACATCATCTCTTCAACATAACTACAGACTGTTGTTTGAATTCTAGTTGTGGGTTGTTTATAAATATTTGTGACTAAAGTCTTTCTGTGAACAAAGTTTGATAAACGGTTTTGTAAGGCTTAGATGGAATCCTTAATTTGAGAACAAATGCAGCTAATTCTGAGCAAAAAAAAATATCGAGGTAAACATAACATTCTCTATTGACTGGTTATTATGTAAAGATATTCACAAGATAGGCTCTAGCTAGACTCAATTTACAATTACCCCACACAGTTTCCTGAATAGAGCGAATGGAAATACGATTTTCGGTAGTTGTGAAGGCTGCTATTGAAATATAATATACTAAATAGCATCACAGAACCAAAACATAATTCAATATTAATTGAAATAAGCATTATCTAGTACCCTAAGGGATTTTTGATTATCTGGACCATATTACTAGGAAAAGGATGTAATAAGAGCAGTCAGGGATGTCGAAAATCAAAACTGCACTTACATTCCATTAACGTTATGGAGTGCGTAGAAGTGTTATATTTCATCGAATAAAAGGTATAGGAGTTTTATTTATGTTATTATGTTACCCCTGGAACGGGCAGAGCCTAATTTCGCCGTTCTACAGCATTATCGCATCAAGATGAAATAGACTTGGGTAAAGTAGTATACGAAACCTACCAGAGATGTCTTGATAGACTTGAATAGAAGAAGTAGCCTTGGCTGGTGAATTGCATTAAAGCTAGAGGTTGAATGGGTTATCCGCGTAATAAATATTATATTGCTATTAATATTGTTATAAATATTATGCTCTTAATACTATCGCCGAGTATGTAAAAGCGAACAATCTCAATACATCTTTTGATGATAGTGCTTCAGGAACAGATTGGTACTATTGCTTTTTAGAGTGCTATCCGACTGTATCACTTAAAATTGTAATTGTAAACATGAGGTTTAGTTTTAAAACACACGAAGTAATACGATGTCAACTAATTTACAATACCTTCCATTTCTGTGTCTGTATTTAATTTAAAGTATAAAGAAAACACTTGTTTAAAATTACCCCTATATTGTCAGGGTAATTGTAAATTGTATATTAAGGTTCTATAATATTTATATCATATCGATTTTTTATATCTAACATAATAAGAAAGGTTAAAATAACTGTCACTGGCAGTTATTATAATTTAAATCCCCAAACCATATATTTTATAAGTAAAATGAGTTCGATCATTCATATACTGTTTACAGTGAGAAAGCGTTACCCTATATATGTATATATATTGTTACGAATTTTGTAATTAAATGTATGTCTTTAGCTGAAATTACCGTTAAAATTGTTATTCTGCTTGTAAAATAATGCATTATTATCGTTTTTTCTATATAAATTTTCGTATTAGCTAAATTTTTGCAGTACCATGCATTTAACATAAGGTTTTTATGGTATCTCGCCAAATGACGAGATATTGGCTTGTTGGCGACGTTTTGTTGACAAATTTTTTGCCGCTAAATTTCGCGAGATATCGCCAAATTTAGTGATTTGCTGTCAAATTTGGTGATCTTTCCAAGCCTGGTATTTTCTGGAACATTGTTGAAATTCCCAGACTCTCGAGAGGCTATAAATACAACCTAGATTCGGGGTTCAGTTCAGCGTTCATATTTCTGTTTTGAGTTGTGCTTTGAGCTTCTCAAAAAAGCCTTTGTTAGCTGTGAGATTTTCTTCGGAGAATTGCTGAGATTTATGCCGCGATAAGTGCTACTTCGTGCCGCGTCTTTTGAGTTGAGTTTTTCCGTACTTCTGCGATCTAGAGATTGTATTAGAAGCACTGTAGTCAGTTTCCGACAATCTGTAAGCTGTACTATTTAGATTTCCTGTAAATAAATCTTTGTTTTTATTCTGTCTTATTCAAAGTAAATTCAATCGCCAAATTCGAACTGGGAATTCGTAATAAATTGGTGTCAGGAGTGGGGTTGAATGTTGAAGGCAAGAGCTATGGCTGAAAGGGACATTAAGTAACTATTGCCGCTCATTCAAGAGATGAAAAAAGAAATACAGACTTGAGAGCCCAAGAAGAAAAATTTGAGGAGAAATTAGACTGTATGATGAGAGCACAAGAAGAAAAATTAGAATAGATGAAGAGAGGCCTAGAGGGAAAATTGGACTATATAAAGAAAGGGCAAGAGGAAATAAAGTCAGGCCATGGATGGGATGAAAAAAAATTAGAAGAATATCAGAAAGGGCAGGAAGAGATGAAGAGAGAGCAAGAAGAGAAATTAGAAGAAATGAAGGCTAATATTGTGAATGTTATGAATACTAAAGTGGACGTCATTCCGGAGAACGTAGTAAAAAAGGAAGAAAGGCTTGAAACAATTGAAGGGAAATTTGAAGCAATTGGCGGAAAATTTGAAGCAATGGAAGGGGAAATTAAAGAAATCGAAAAGAAATTTGAACGAGAAATTGAGAAAAAATTAAAGGAAGAACTGCAGTATGGAAAGTTTTCTGAAAAATCCGAAGTGACCAGTGACAATAAGCTCCAGGAAGTTAGCGGATCCATTCAGATTGTTCCGGAAATTATACAACAAACGCCCGTTATCACCAAACCGAGAATCAAATTATCAACCTATGATGGGAAAATGTCCTGGCAAGTATACAAAATGTAGTTTTCTATCGTCGCCGAAGCGAATGGCTAGGACTCGCTTACGAAAGCTTGCCAATTGGCTGCATCTTTGCGGGCTAAGGCTGCAGATATTTTATGAACTACTCGTATTCCAGAGGACCTACAATTAAACTTCAGAATACTTTCAGATGCTCTCGAGTTACGCTTTGGCGAGAAATGCCTGAAAGACTACAGCCGCCTGCAATTGAAATTTCGCCAACAAAGACACAATGAAACCCTTCAAGAACTGACGACAGATGTGGAGAGACTCTCTCATCTGGCATTTTCCAACTGTCCTGCTGACGTCCGAGACACTTTGTCTCTAGAGTATTTCATTGATGGAGTGAGAGATGTAGAAATTCAGACAGCTTTGAGATTGGCCGAAATGAAAGATTTGAAGTCAGGGTTAATGTACGCCATCAGGTTTGAAGCTGTGCGACAAGCCTCGAGGATAGATCAAAACATGGTAAGGGGTGCGGAAATAAACCATACAGATCCTGCGCTTGGAGTAATAAGAGAATTGTGTGGCCTGATTATCACACTAGGTGCGAAATCGGATAAAAACAATCAGAAGACCCCAAAATACTGGAGGTGTGGAACGGAGGGCCATGTCCAGCGAAACTGCCACTCCTGTTACGCCTCGCTAGAATCGACAAATGACGATCTTCTCTGGCCGTCGTGACTCTTGGACGACATTGCCCAGTCTTTCTATCGATGGATCCAGTATCCTGGAACTGTTTCCATAAGTTACACACGTCGCTGGGCGTTAAATTGAACTCTCTACAAATTTGGACTTGAGATTGGCCAGCTTCTAGCCTCCCCACAATTCGCCACCTCATACCAGCATCTAAACGTTGGTGGCTACTCATTTTTACTGTTACAATTTGAAATAAACCGATTGCTGCAAAATAACACCGAGAAATTCGCCGAGGTATGCTAGCGAACGAAATGCGTCTTAAATTACGCGCGCTCATAAAGCCTCTTTCTCTACTGGCTCCGCCTACACACACGTGTACGCTTACGTATTTGACATGCAAGATTTGCATTTTTGTCTAGAAGCAGTGGTTTTACATTGAGTTCAGTTCTTTTCATGAAATTCGATAAAATAAGCAAATTTTTTTAACTTATTTCACCAGTGTGTATATATATATATATATATATATATATATATATATATATATATATATATATATATAAAAATTATTTTGACGTTCATTTGAATAAAAAATTTGTGAGTTTTTAAAGTATATAATTTTCTTTTGTTTTGTTGTTTATAATCAAAGAAATGTATCCATAATGCATATATATTAAATTTTGAGAAGTTATGGTACTAGGACTACCAAGCCTTCTCCAATAAAAATAAAAATCAAAGGCTCTTTAAATCCAATATTTATGGTGAAAAGAAATTAAGTTACCTTGGTAACTGATTTATTATGAATCAAATGCGTAAGCAATAATAATGTTGAACGCGCAATCACATTAATTAGGAATACTAAAACATCACGCTGTTAATGGTGAAGTCAACGAACTTAATTAATAGTTAAACATAAATAGAATAAAGAACGAAAATATTTTAGGGACTTTAAACTATGATTAGCCTTTTGCTGAGAGATCTGAAAAATGACTTTGCAGCATGTTTACCTGTAGAGAAAAATTGATTTTTTTCTTTGAAGAGAATGTTATTTATTCGCTTTTCATTATGAGTTGAAACATTAACGGCTGTTTTTGAAATGTTGAGTAAGGAAAATTTACTATCTGACATTCTCAGGAGGGGAGTTAGAAAATATAAAATAAAATTCATTTCATAAAATTATTCAGTTAAGTTTATAAAATAATTTCATTATAGCATGTTATTAAGTTTGATGATACATATTAAATTACATACCACATGTCTGATTCTCCTGTTATTACGCTTTTTTAAAGATATAGGATGTGGTGTCTAGAGACTATCTATTATCTTTAACGACAAAGAATCATTTGAACCAAGAAAAAATCTTTTTTTAAGCGGAACCTATGTTAACGGTAAATTGTTTCAGATATTCACACCAAAAGGTTCCCTCTCTCTCTCTAGACAAGACTACTTATTCGTTCCCAGGTGTTTAAATTGATTTCTTTTTTTCGCGCATATGTTTTAAATAGCACATTCATTTCACTGTGAAACATTTCGTGATCTCTTTAAGATAAGTATCAGCGAGCCTCACATGTTCAAAAATGAATGGTAATCTAATGATGTCCGACAACTGGGAAAGGAAACTTTTCACTCATTTCAAATCCTCTCAACTAGAATAAGACATTCATTACGGATGATTGAACATTTTTTGTTTAACTTCTCTTTGACGGCACGTATGTTGAAAAGTCTTCACTAAGAAGAAATTCGGAATATTATTTCCACTATTTTGATAACGGTGACAATTTGAATACAAAAGTGTAAATCATTTTAATACTTAGTGTATATCATCGCTTTCATGATATTGATAAATACCTAATCAAAACGGTAAAAAATACGGATGCCAAATATATAAAATCATCAAAATGTACTACCGCTTGATACTATACTGCTACTGGTATATTTATTATTAAAAATATATCAAGTATTTTTTTTCAGTACCAGTTGATGTAAGAAATATAATTCACATAAAGGTAGCGTTGCACGCGTACACTACCGTGACATCTTATGGTCTTGCAACACGCTAATTTTCAATCAGATGTCATAATAGTGTAAATCGGATCAGTTCAAATAAATTCCAACTTACGGGTACATTAAAACATTTATTTCTACGGAACATTCACAGTTTTTGAAAATACAACATTTTTGTTACATAGTTCTCAAGCTGTGTATATACATAACAGAGACGTTTTCGTTGACACTCAGCAGAAAACAAATCACATTACAAAAAGAACCCCAGCACCACGGAGATAACAGATGTTATTTCCAACATTCTCGTCACCTTTTAAAAGTGGTAACTTTTAACAAAATACTTAAAATTTTATAAAAGTAAAATACACTCTAAAATTGATTAAAGTCCTTAATTTATTTCACAGATTAAGTCTTTTTATAGGCTTAGTTATACGATAACTGCAAATTTTTTTCTTTTCTTTTCCATCAGTCTCTATACGCTGGTCTTCAGATATCAGTTCGGCCTTCTCTGCTTTTGAAGATATAGATGTTATATCCTCACTATTTGTTGCCAGCTGATATAATCTTTGAATAGACCTCAGTATTTTAACTTTTTACCCGAAAATAACTTCGGTTCTCGTCGTTTCCTCGGTAGCCGTCGCATTTCGACCGGAAAAAATGCTTCGGTACTCGACGTTTCTTCATCACACATGCTGAAATGTTTTATAAATGGGTTGAAATACGAAATTTTGGTCAAAAGTTTCACCCTGAAAAAACTCTGGCAAGCCAAAATGTGGACTTGTTTATAAATCCAACAATTTCTCACCTCACAAACATTTTGAAACGTAGGCAGAAGCAAGTTTCTTATATTAGGTTATACATATATATATTTATATACATATATATATACATATACATACATATATACACATATATACACACACATATATATATATATATATATATATATATATGCACACGCTTGATCGATTTGATTCTTCCCAGTGAACAATAAACCGATCGTTCAGTAAAGTGAATGGTTTACAAAGATCCGGATCTCACTACTGATTCACTTCGCCCATCACTTCTCTACTTCGTTCACTACATCCATTCACTACTCCTCGTCCGACCCTCGGAGGATCAGTACTCTCTCAAAACAATGATAAGGCGACAGGAGGTATACAAAGAAGCACCCTCTGGTAATTAAATATGTAACCAACTCTTCAGAACTTAAAGAAGTAAGGCCTAAGAACCTCGTCTGAATTTAAACATTCTTCGCTCGCAACTTCTAATTCTAAAAAAGAAAATAATTCTGACATACAGTCCGAATGATTTCCGGTAGATATATTTTTAGACACACGGTAACGGTCCCAGGGTTTAAAGGTAATTTCTGGTAGTTCTGATTCTACTAATGGAAAGAACATGGCCGCGTACCTTTCTTTAGGTACTCCCAGGGAATCTAAATCTCTCAACTGGGCTTCAAGACTATCATATAATTGAACCGTAGACTTCATTTTGTCCTTTATCACAACTAAATTAAAAAAATTTTGAATGCAATATTCAATTAAATACTCTTCCTTACTAAATCTCGATTTGAAAAGTTCAACAACTAATATTGTTTGGAAGGAGGGAACCTCTTTAACAACTTATAAGCCGGGGAGTTTGGTTTCATACTTTGAAATAATCAAATTTATCTTCTTTGGGTTAGGGACTTATCATGAATTTTTGAAAATTGAGCCCAAAATTCGATCCATCCTTTAAAATCCCCACAGTATTTTTTCAACTCAATTTTCGACAAACGCACTTTTAATTTACCAGTATTAGCCAAAACACTGTTTTTCTACATTTTCAGTCATTCGTTCTAATTTATTTATTTGATCCCTTATTTTATTAAATTTAAATGAGCATTAACCAGATTTAGTCAGTTCGTCCTCAACTTCTTTGTCTTCGAGAACTTCTTTGGCAAACAGTTCTCTATAAATCTCGTCATCCCAAGCTTTTAAGTTTTCATTTTTTTTTCATTAAAAGATAGATGCAAGTCGTGCTGAAATTTCAGCCTTATATTTATCTTCACTGCTCAAAAGGTCTTTAAGTGCATTATAATCACGAGTGTAAATTGAAATCAACACTTGCGTTTCTATGATCCGTAGTTCTAAATCAAAGCAAAATAAAGTATCAGTTTCGAATTTCTGTTCTAAAAGTAAACTGTCTCGCGTACGCCAAATAATGTAAACTGGATCAATTCAAATAAATTCCAATTTACGAGTACATTAAAACATTTATTACTACGGAGCACCCGCAGTTTTTAAACATATTTTAAGTGCGTAGTTCTCAAGCTGCATATATACATAACAAAACCTTTTCGTTGCCACTCAACAAAAAACAAATTACATTACAAAAAGATTCCCAGAACCAAGATCTAACAGATGTTATTTCCTACAAACACAATAATTTTCAGTCTACTTGTAAAGAAGTAAATGTACTTTACCTGGGCTGAAAATACTAACCATGTTATAACTTTGCAGTTTAAAGTCAATAAACTTGGAATAATTATATATATAATAGCCATTGTCTCTGTATAACACTTCCGGGCTGTACTCATCTTTCAATTGATCCTCAGTAAACAAACGGCTGGTTAGGCTTAATTTCAATTTCAGATGTGGATCAGAATGTTTTCTTACCTAAAAACTAATATCTTCTCCATCAAATCACGTTTGTTCAGACAATTTTTCTATAAAACATTCATAACTAAAAATTAATGGATGCTTTTAGCTGTATATTTAACAGTTTTTAAAAATCTGTTTACTTTTGCGGTGAATTCTGAAAGTAAACAAACTTGAATGTGAATGAATCAAGTAGCTGAAGTATTCATATAGCGTAGTGAGTTGTAAAAAACTGGGTGGCAGTCTACTACTCCAATCGCATGAAAAACTAAATAAATAAAAAATAACGAAAGGGTTTGCATTTGCAAGGTGTGGATTAAATGCAATATTGTTAGATAATATTAGATTCGGGATATTTTTTAACTTTCATATACTTTTTCCATTATGACGTCATTATTAGTATTATGACGTCAAAATGACGGGTTTCCTTCTAGTTTATGATATATTATTTAATCCTAATATTTTAAAATCAATTTATCATTTCATCAAAATCTAGATTACAATAGAATTCTGCTCTATGAAGGAAGCAAATATAACATTATGTACGTAAGCAGTAACAGCAGCCTTTCATAAAATTGCATGTACCATGATTTGATAATTATATAATTTTATTGGAAAAATACTTTGAATCCATTTTTAAAAGTTCTCATATGAATGTGTTCATAAAATGTATGAAATATTACATGAGTAAAAATAAATTTGCTGTCAATATACTTCCCAAAACAAAATACTTGCCAAAACTCTAAAAAATGACATTTGATAAAATGGTGCGCTGATAGGATTTATTGTGATGTATAAATACAGTAAAATTTCAACAATATCTCTTAAAAATGAATTAAAGCTTTGTTTATGAAACATTCGGATAGTAAAATATCGTCAATTGTAGGCTAGAAATGAATTTTAAAATTCATCTAATAAATTTATGATAAAACAAGTTAGCTATGTAATGGAAATTCAGGTATTCTATTGAATATTTAATGGCAAAATATATTTTCAGGAGAACGTGATAATAAGGATTGTATACTCCATATGAAGACGTGGAAATTTACTTTACCTTCAAAAAGTAGTAGCATTAATTTTCATGATTTCATTACATATTTGTGCATTCTCTCAAGGATTTCAGTTCGCTGTTTAAGACGTGCAAAATTAGTAGGTTTTTTAAGCACTGATATTTTGAATAGCCCTATTTTGCTACGTAAGGCGTGAACTTACTTAAAGTTAAAAGATGATACCGTTAACGCGGCTTAATAGACAAGATAGAGCAGGACCACACATTCTAAAGCCTGTAATTGGCAGTCTAGCATATAACACATCACGCCGGTTCTCTAGAAATATATTTATTTTTATGTATATTACGGGAGAAAAATATTTAATAATTCTTGTCGTTTTTACCGATACATTTATATTCAAAATTTCTTATGCCGCATTTGCACATTCGCGATCGCGCCACCTGCAAGACATTCGCGAGACATTAGTCACGCACCTGCATCGACGCGAATGACCATTCTCACATTCGTGCCTCTTGTTGTCATTTGTGCTTGCATCAGCCAGTCGTCTGACATCTGGCGCCATTCGCCCCTTTGACTTGTGCCAGAAAACCGCTCCCGAAGCGAGCGCCACGATTGGCGACGAGAAACGGCGAGAACACCGTTTAGGGGGCGTCCATTAATTACGTGAGGCAATTTTGGCGATTTTTCGACCCCCTCCCCCCCTAATCTCACGTGAGAAAGTTTCACGTTTTCAAAATGCGTATTTTTAGTGTAAATACGTTAATCTGTGCTTGATTGCGTCGGATTTACTTAAAAAAACATAATTTGCTTAATTATTTGTATTTAAGACTAGTTAAGACTAGTATTTAAGACTACTAAGAACGTAGTCTAGAATCACAGTGAGAAAATCGAACAATAAAATACTTAAATAGGAACTACTAAAATTCGTAAAAGAATTCATATTCATTCTAATTCAGTCCACGGGGACTCATGTGTGGTCTCAAGAGTGACTACTGGAACTATTGTGTAGGATTTAGCCATATTTTAGTGTAGAAACATGTTTTACTTAATATAACCCAGTTTTCTCGCAATTTTACACTGTTTCTTGCGGAAAAAAAAATTACGTGATATTTGCCGAGCCCCCCCCCCCCCTCTCCCCCACGTGAGACTGGGTGAGATTCGGCTCGACTCCCCCCCCTAAAAGCCTCACGTAATTAATGGACGCACCCTTACACATTCGCCCCCCCCCCACACCAATTCGACTCCCCGCTATCACGACTGTGTAAATGCTGTGTTATATATTTTTTGAGGATATCAAAGAATCGAGACACAATCGAAGTAGAATCGAGAAGCCATTACATAACAGAAGCGAACTTTCTCTCACGACTAAACTCTTCTCACACGTTTAAGTATAAAGCATCAATTCTATAAGGAATCTTATCTTTAAAAGTCTTATTAAGATGGCTTTATAAATAATCCTTTTAATTTAACTTTTCTTTTAAAAATTAATAGGAAGAAACAAAATTAGATTATTAGAAAACTAAAATGTCGCATTGTGATTCATTCGAGAGTGACCAGAACTAAAACAAATTATTTAAACATTTTTCCGTTTCTTCCATTTAAAACGATACAATGTTAATAATTAACAAAGAATTCAAGATTAATTTTCATCTTTTTTTTTCGTATTTTTTACAGTTGTTCATCGTCATTTCTTTACATAGTTGCCATCAGTCAAAATTCACTGCTCGGTGAGAGTTACAACCTAAACCTTTCTTTTTTCTCTTTTACTCGACTTAACAGTTGTCTCAATTTCCTAATCTCGAGAGTGACCAGAACTAAGATAAATTATTTAAACATTTTTCCGTTTCTTCCATTTAAAACGATACAATGTTAATAATTAACAAAGAATTAAAGATTAATTTTCATCCTTTTTTTTCGTATTTTTTACAGTTGTTCATCGTCATTTCGTTACGTAGTTGCCTTCAGTCGAAATACTCTGCTCGGTGAGAGTTACAACTTAAACCTTTCTTCTTTCTATTTTACTCGACTTACAGTTGTCTCAATTTCCTAATCTCGAGTGTGACCAGAACTAAAACAAATTATTTAAACATTTTTAAGTTTCTTCCATTTAAAATGATAGAATGTTAATAATTAACAAAGAATTAAAGATTAATTTTCAGCCTTTTTTTGTATTTTTTACAGTTGTTCATCGTCATTTCGTTACATAGTTGCCAGCAGTCGAAATACTCTGCTCGGTGAGAGTTACAACCTAAACCTTTCTTCTTTCTCTTTTACTCGACTTTCAGTTGTCTCAATTTCCTAATCTCGAGTGTGACCAGAACTAAAACAAATTATTTAAACATTTTTCCGTTTCTTCCATTTAAAATGATAGAATGTTAATAATTAACAAAGAATTAAAGATTAATTTTCAGCCTTTTTTTGTATTTTTTACAGTTGTTCATCGTCATTTCGTTACATAGTTGCCAGCAGTCGAAATACTGTGCTCGGTGAGAGTTACAACCTAAACCTTTCTTCTTTCTCTTTTACTCGACTTACAGTTGTCTCAATTTCCTAATCAAATAGTATTTCTTTTTCGGAGTTTAGCATCATATATAAATTCAGGAGGAGATTAAAAATGTGAAAAATGTGTTATTTATTATTTTATGACGAAAGTACTCATCCACATGTAAGAAGATAGTATTTCTTAACTGTGAATACGACGAAAATGATTGCAGAAAATGATGGGAAAAATGCTTTTAAGAGATGAAGCCGAGCAAGAGATGGTGTCAAGTGTCCTAAAAATGAACTACTTCCAGAAAATATGTTCGAATTAATTTACTTTCAACAATGTAAAAATTCTGGTACAGTGGAATTTTTATGCATTTTATGTCAATGAAAAACAGTTTGAGATTGTTTTGTCTCTCAAAAGGTGTTACTAGCGGATTATATGTGTTACATTCGGAATAACGAAGTAAAAATTACATTATTTTTGTAAAGGACTTGCCCATTGTACTTTTATTATCATCATTAAACTTGCTTTGACAATTCTTGTGAATGTATCTTTTTTTTTACTTTTTATACTGTTGTAACAGTATAGATAGTAGCACGATGCAGATTTTACAGAAATGCACAGAAAACCTAGTTTTTATTTAATAACGAAAAATTTCATTCCCAGAACAGTTATAATTGTCACTGACAGGGGCACTTAAGTTGCGTCAGTAGTTTGAATAGTGACGCAGCATAGTTCGGAACGCAACTAGGATTATATATGTTCAATGTGAGGTTACCATTCTTGAGAATAGCCATCATACGTACCACGACACTCTGCACAGCATTGAAGAAGGTTTCAGTTGTAATTCCTGTCATATGATGACAAATAGCTTCTTTTAACATGACCAACGACGTCGGCCAACGTCTGTAAACCTGTGACTTCAAGTAGGCTCATAATCAAAAGTCACAAAGTGTAAGGTCTGGAGACCTCAGTGGTCATTCGTGCGGAAAATAACGATTGAGACACGATCATCGGGAAATGTCGATCGCAGAAGGTGCTGCACAAGGCTTTTAATGTGCGGAGGTGCGCCCCATCTTGCATAAATGTTTTATGAAGCGTTTACCTCTATTGCAAGGAGGGAATAATGTTGTCTCTACAAAGCGCTGCATAGCGTTCGCCCGTGACAGAAAAGTGTAGCGGCCGGGGACCTGTTTAAAAAGTGACAGGCAGCAGCTCCAGGCCACAACAGAGCCATCTATAGGTGACAAATATAACTATTTCAGCCGTATGTTTTTACATTATTAAAAAAATCTCGTGTCTTTCTGTGCATTTTTTTGATAACCGTACCATGCTACTGTAAAAAAAAATTCGGATTATTGAATTTTCACTTCTTCTGTTACTTTAGGATCACCTTTTATATGTCTTAACATACATAAATAACTATCCCACAACCATTTCCAAGGGAAAATTAAATGAATCTCTTTCAGACCCTAAAGAACAATAAATGAAGAAATATTGCAAAGTGTGGTGATTCCGAATACCTCTTCTATACCTGAATCATTCGAAAACTGTTTTACATGACTATTTCCGAAAAATATTTATGCACATTTTTGAAAGCTGCCAAACAAGTTTATATAAAGATGTATCTTGTAATGAAATCTGAAGGGACAAAAAACGAATTTTGTTGATGAGTAACATTTATCTCTAATTATTCAAATGGACCCCTATTTCCTTTTTCCGATGGCATAATTTTACCAGCGGGATATCTGTATATCTGTCTATGCATCTATTTTATTAACATTATAAAGTAAAAATACCATTAGTTCTCGTATATTATTCATTTTAGCCACATGGAATGTTAACATATACCACCAAAAACTATCTGAACTAGAACTTGCTGAAGATTGAGTTCCATTATATAATATTAGTTACCATGATGAGTATTTACAAGTTTAATTTATTTCATTTTTTATATCTTTTTTTAATCAATTCGAAGAAGAAATGGTGCAAATAAAACTGATAGTCTTTAAATGAATGTTCATCTATATACCTTCTTTCATACTGAGAAGTAAAACTATAGTGTTTATTGAAAACTATGTATAAGATGGCCATTTATCATTATTTTTTAATACATGTAGTTTTCCAAATTATATTGCATTTCATATTGTGTAAAAATGAAGTAAATGTTTATGCTTTGAACGCATATAAATATAGAATTTGAATATATTAACTTCATCATGAATCACTCAATTTAAAATTCCGCCATCAACGAGAGAAATAGACAAATTTATTTAACACTGTATGAGAAAACATATGAGACATTTATTTTCCATTGCCATTTTGTCTTACATTTCGATAATCTATACGTGTCGAAAAACATTAAACATTCCATCCAATGCGAACGTAATTTCTATAACTTTGGTTTCCCGATCTGTAATTGCGTAGATCGTAGTTCCATTGAAACCCCAGGAAAACAAAGTAACTTCTCTTCTTGAAAATCAATTTCGCTCTGAAAATCAATATGAGGGAAGCCTCAATTAAGAATTTATTTTCAAACTCCACGTTATTACTCCTTGTACATCTCATACTACAAATTTATTACTATGAAGTAAATATAAAATGTAATCAAATTCTAAGTGAAATATTTATTTTTCATTGAAAATAAAGAAATAAATAAAATAAAATTTTGATAAAATTTTACATTAGCATTTTTTGTTACTCCTCTCAACGATGTACATTGAAAACGGGATAAAACGACGCCGATAAAAATTATTAATTTTTTAATCAGTAAACAATCACAGTCACATATCTACAAAATCCATTAGAACTTCATAAACAAGACATTTCTAGTCAGAATATCGATTTTTCACTTCGGCATTAATATACAAGATTCATCAAGTACATTTTTGATTCTGTTTGAATATTGATCCTGAATTTCGCTGCATCTTAGTTGCAGCTCTCTTAGTGAATTTGACTATGATTAAAGATTTAGTATTAATTATTTTTGGATTTTTCCAAAGGAAATTTTTCAGTAATTTTAATTTATAAAAAATTACGTTAAAAAAGTATGGCTAAAGTCTGTAGATTCATTTTTTATTCGTTTATAAAGAAAACATTCTCCTTTAGTAATTGTAAATTAATTGTTTTTATTTCTACATCGGTATTAACTGCAAGTTAAAACCAACGATGGCAGATTTTTCTATAGCTCAAATACTTGGGCTGATGTCGATATTGCCTTAATGATGACATAACAAGTATGCTAAAATTAATATCAAGCCTAGGATAAAATACTGTTATCATAATCTAATTTATATATATATACATATATATATATATATATATATATATATATATATATATATATATATATATATATATATATATATGTATATATATATATATATGTATGTATATATATATATATATATGTATATATATATATATATATATGTATGTATATATATATATATATGTATATATATATATATATGTATATATATATATATATATGTATATATATATATGTATATATATATATATATATATATATATATATATATATATATATATATATATATATATGTATATATATATATGTATATATATATATATATATATATATATATATATATATATATATATGTATATATATATATGTATATATATATAAATATATATATATATATATATGTATATATATATATATGTATATATATATAAATATATATATATAATATATATATATATAATATATATATATATATATATATATGTAATAAATTAAATATTAGGCCCTCCATTCTATCATTTAAATTCCCTTTCCTAAATCCAATCCCCAGTAACATTACTTTAGCGCTTTAAAAACCCATAGCAACAGAACTTCCCATAAAACAGCAAACGTTGTATTTCTACACGTGTATACGTCTCGAGAAAGGCGTGGGTTCGCATCGCCACCCTCAAATTCCGCCGATACTTCAAATTAACAGGTACATGTACCTCGCTTCTAGCGCGTAAGGTTGAAAGGTGATATTACACTTCGCTCCGAGCTGTCTGAGATGGACGGATGTTACTATCGCTCTAATAAAACTATTCGACACGACTCATTCCAAATTTGATTTAATTCCTATCAGGCTGAGTCTAGCTCCAGCCATGTAAATACGAGCTAGTTTTCCTTTTCAGGTTGCATTTTAAGAACGAGGTGTAATAGTTATATTACACACACACACACACATATATATATATATATATATATATATATATATATATATATATATATATATATATATATATATATACAGTGGAATCTCGATTGATCGTTTTCGGATCCATCGTTTTTCCGTATGTGTCGTTCATTTTATCCAGTCCCAATGATCCTATTGCTTCGTTATGTTTCTGCATCTATCGTTTTCCCGCATTTATCGTTCATTTCAATCGGTCCCTTGAAAAACGATAGATCGAGATTCCACTGAATATATATATGCATACATACATACATACATACATACCATTTTTTTCCCTCCTTTTTACTTATTCTGGGCAGGGCTGATAATTTCTTTCTAAGTTTCCCACATTTCCCTTTTTAAAAACTGTTTAACATCTTAAGACAGAATACGTTATATTAATTTATATATCATTTGTTAACGTGAAATTTTAGAGTAAAGGTGAAATTAAAATCTTTTTTTAAAAATTTCGCCTTATGTACGTGTGGCTGCCTATAAATTATTGTATTTTTCAGACGGTGTAATTACTCTTTCCTTCTATCCGGTGGGAAAACCAATTTTCCTGGCATAGGCAACCAAGTAACTCGGAATGCCACTTCTGCTGGAAATAACATCCAAGTTGTCATCTCGATATGACACTTCAGCTAGCATGAGCATTTATTCCTGCAACTCAGAATGTTACATGTGCCGGAAATGTATAATTTTGCCTGTTAGATTATCTGAAACATGTACCACGCATATTATTTTACAGACATTCTGAAGATAATACTATAATTCTTTAACGGAACGACAATGTACAAGCAGAAGCAATCATGCTAGTTAGTTTTGATGCCTCTTTGTCTGACGTAAAATCCATGTCGGCAACTCATATTGAAACTTGTGCAAACAAAGCATTCATTTTAGTAACTCAGAAAGTTACTTGGGCTTGGCTTAAATAATTTTGCTTCTTCGTTTTTGTAAAAAATAAATGACGTAAATTAATTTAGATACACTTGTGAAAAAAAGACTCGATTTAATTTTTTAAAATGTGCCAAAGGAATTCATTTGAAAAAATTACAATAACATAATTTGATTAATTATACAAATAAACTGATACATAAATCAGGAAATCTAGTTACGGCGTTCTGACGTAATAAAGTTGTTTACGTGAAAAATGTCGCCTACAGGAAGGCTTTGTAGGAATATGCTTTCCGAACTATAGAAGCAATCTTTATTGTAAGAGCTTCGAGTTGTTTGGCATAATTTGACCCACATAAATTGACTTTATAGGCAACATTAATGCGAACAGTTGTAGTTTTGATAAAATGGATTCTCCCGTTTTCGAATAAATGTACTGTATAATGCATAAGCCACAAATACGCTTATTTATTATATATATATATATATATATATATATATATATATATATATATATATATTAATATTATTATATATATATATATATATTTATATATATATGTATATATATATATATATATATATATATATATATATATATATATATATATATGTATATATATATATATATATATATATATATATATATATATATATATATATATATATATATATATATATATATATATATACATATATATATATATATATATATATATATATATATATATATATATATATATATATATATACATATATATATAAATATATATATATATATATATATATATATATATATATATATATATATATATATATATATATATATATATATATATATATATTTATATATATATATACATATATATATACATATATATATATATATATATATATATATATATATATATATATATATATATATATATATATATATATGCAATGTGTGTGTTATTTTGTTCCATTATTTTACTTCATGATATAAGATGAGAGAGTAACTATTTTTTGACTCATTTTCAGTTTGACAATACTTGTGAACCAACTTAAACTTTACCACTGGAATGTACACATTATACAGAAGGTCTTTCGCACTTTATGGAAATGATTTTGATAGTTAAGCTTTATGTATAAATGCAGTATTTTTTGCGGCATTTGCTTCTATTTGGTAGCCATTGTTCTTAATAATAGATCTAGATCGAATTTTCCATGAAAGTAAGCTTTATCTTAGTACTGTCTGTCAATTTTACCCCATTCCTCTTTGACTTTTTTCCTAAGTCTGAAATCTGAAAATTGTATTACTTGTCGTCACTCACTAACAACCATGTTCATTAAAAGTCACTTTAAACATTTAATTATAGGTATACTGCAACATATAGATAAAAATGTTCATGTCATAAAATGCGGGCGACATTAATAATTTCGTTTGGATTGTTATCTTTGTTTTTAGCGCATCACTTTAAAACCATTGTAACTCATTTTCCCGGGATTAAATTACTATTAAATATATTTTGGGTTCGGATACGACATTCAAATATGTTTCACACTTTTAGTAAATTTTTTCAAAGATTTGATTACTAATGTCAATTCGCACAGTTTTTAGTAACACTCTTTCTTCAAACGTCATTTACATGCGTCAAAACATTTTCGGACGTCTGGGTCTAGCTAAAACTCACTCTGAAACCTATTTGCACTTATCGCTATAGAAATACAGTTCACGTTACGAGGTAAAATGCATAAGAAAAATACATATTTATGTTTACCTATCAAAATAGACGAGAGGAGCCTCTGATAATAAATATTGTCATTTAAAATTGTTATTTACATTTAAAGGATTATTTTATATTTTATAGAAGTCCAATTATTGGATTTCGATGGTTATAGGGAACTTTTATTTTTATTTCCATGTTATGCGTATTGATTTGCATAAAGTGCTCGAATGGTAAACACAATAAGGGGAACGGTATGCCAGAAGATGAATAGTTTAATTGATACGACCATCTTTATCATGCACAACAGCAGCAGTTGCGTAGCATTTGGGTGCGCATACCATGTACATGCGAAGAAATCCTTTGGTCCGCTCATTTGTCAAAATCACTTCCTATTTCGAAATTAAGAAAGAAAGGAATCAAGATGTGATTTGTCGGTTTATAGTATTTTTAAGTCTCTTTAATGTTAAGACTATGGACGAAACAACGGTTGCACTTTTGACTTCATATTTGCGCCATAGGGTAAGGCTGGCAAGAACGTATCTTACGTTTTGCTATAGGAGAATTGGAGCATGGCAGTATGCAGTTCCTGATGAATATTTTAGCAAGTTGTCAGATGACTTAGCCAGTTTTAACTCTGCTGTGAATTTTCAGTCTTTTTAAGTACTAGTCAGTCCCTACCGATTACCTTTCATCCTCTGTTCTTGTTTTCGTTGGCAACGCAACATTCTCTTTCCTATAGAGCTATAAGTTTTGTTCACCTCAGTATATTATAAAAAAATACAATTCAAAAGACTTTAAAAAGTAAAATATTCAAAATATGTTCAATATTAAGATAAAGAAAAAATGAGGTAAGTTTTGAAAGACAATGTTAGACTTTTCTTGCTGAGGAATATAAAATACAAATATATTCAAATTCAGAAAAACGTAATATTTTTTAAAATTGATTTTGCTTAATATTTTAAAGGCAATTGGTTGTTCTGTATTCACGTCTTAACAGTACATTATTACAAAATGGGATATACTTCTAGGCAAGAAGACAGATAACATTTGAATCTGTTATGTTCTTATCCTTGACTACTGAACAACTGCGGGGTATGGATTTTTCATGCTGTAAAACAACCTTCTGAAGAATTTTCTGGGACTAACTATTTGCAATTCTATAAAAATATTTTATTGACATACTTTAAAATGAAACTAAACCTTTCAGAAATGATCTGTGTACGTGTGTGTGTGCATAAATAAATTTTCTGCGCAATTATGGGTGTTCTTTGAGTAAGTGGTTCCTTAAAAAAATTTCCTAGCCTGCTAACTTTTTAGTCGGTCCCTCGTGGTTTTCTAAGTATGAGGGGACAGTATTTCTAACTTCCTAAGGAGAGAAAAGGAAATATTCGCGTTCCACAATCGATGAAGAAGAGGTCATTTAAAGAATTCTTGTCGCTACAGTATGCTAGGAATTCCTTAGTTGAGGAAGGCGTGAAAATTTTTGTGTGTTTTAAAGCTGGAATGTTTAATCTTTCTCCGCCGCTCGTACAAGAAAGCAATTAATCTCAACAAAAACTTGAAAGCTGTGAAGGCTTTTGGTTCATGTTTAACAAAGTCGTGCCTCAATAATTACTTCACTGTAAGAATAGCTTCAAAATTTTTATTAGTTTACTTGTAATTTGGCCATATTTTTTTCCGTTTTTAAAACCACTGTATCCTCTTGAATGATTACTCGATAATTTGCATCATTTCTTCTCTTTGTTGTCGCTGATTTTATCGAAACTTCAAATTTTCCGCAGTTAAAAGCATGTGTGATATGATAATGTGGCATTCAACCTTGATATTTTTTTCAAGAAACTCAAAATGTTGAAAAGGTTATTTCCAATTATTTTTCTCTGACTATTATAACATACGAAACCCCTGTATATGATGCACTTGAAACGTAATAAAATTACTTTTAAAAAACCCTGAAATATAAAATATTAAACATGCGGAAGGTTTTGCTGCACATAACTGCGTATTTCTATTGACCTTAACTTAGTAACGCCAGTTAACGCCACTACTCGAAAGCAGAAATAATTCAGGAAATTAAGTCTATAGTTTTAAAAATAATTTTATTCCTTGTAAAATTTCTTCATTTATAGATTAAATTTTTTTTACATGAAATCAATCTGCTTATAGAAATTTCACAGGAATAGCGCTCTACTTCTCGAGAGAAACCATTCATAGACTGCAGTGCAGCCTTCCTTTCAAAGGTATCCATTACAATAACACTCGAGACATGGAGTCGCTTTACTGAAATGTTTTTATATAGCTCTAAGTTTATCCAGGTTTCTCCTTTTTGTTCTTAAATGCTCGAGAAATTATTATGATGTCTTTGCTGGAGGCGTTTTCATATGGCTCTCAACTTCTTTAGATCTTGTCAATATAATACTCGAATTTATATTTAGTAAACACTGCTAACGGATATTTTCTTACTAATAGCCATGATTATTTGGGTATTGTTATTTATTATTTGGGTTTAGTTTTCCGAATGACCTGAATTATTCGATGCAAAATTACATTCATGATACATTTACATTGCAATTAAATATTGGATAATACTTTCAATTTTTTAAAGGAGTGAGAATATAATGAAAATATTCTACCTGATACCCAAGAAATGATTACAATAAAATTCCTAATTTTTATAGGGATAAATCGTGCTGCTGATTAATTGGGAGACGTAAATTATTTGTAGCATCGTCATGCACGCAACATATGCTTAATAGACGTCTCTTGCATTTCGTAATATTTTTATTGTAATGTACACTGCTGGCCACCCAAATTGCAACACCAAGGAAGACAAGAGATATCACAACAAAATTTATTTTGTAGATAACATGTTGACCAAGTATCAAATGATTAAATTTATAGAATTCTGTGAAGTGTGGTTCCTGCCAAAATCAGTAGCCAGAGTAGCCGCCATTGTTGGAGATCAGCGATGCCACACGCCTCGGCATAGATTCAAAGAGACTTTGGATGAGTTCTTGGGGTACAGCAGACCAAGCAGCTTCCACACGTTGCCAAAGTTGATCTGCTGTGGCAGCTGGGGATGGAATCTGGGTCAATCGTAGAGCAACCATGGACCACATGTTTTCTATCGGCGAAAGATCCAGAGAGCGAGGTGGCCAGGGAAGCAATTCAATCTGGCGATTGACGAAGAACCGTTGGACAATGCGTGCCACGTGTGGTCGCGCATTATCCTGTTGAAATATGGCTGTGGGCAAGCCCTGAAGGTAAGGAAGGACAACTGGCTCCAACACCTCGGAGATGTAGCGCTGGTTGTTTAAAGTACCGGCAATGCGTACTAGAGGTGTGCGAGAGTGATATCCAATTCCGCCCCATACCATAATACCCGATGCAGGACCAGTGTGGCGGTGCATAACGCAGATGTTCAGCATCCTCTCTTCACGGTGTCTCCAGACTCGAATGCGACCATCGTGGTGTTGCAGACAGAAGCGTGACTCGTCAGTAAAGACAATTTCATTCCATTCTGCCGTCCACATCCTTCTGTCATCGCACCATTGGCGGAGGAGACGTCTGTGGTTCTGCGTCAAGGGTAGACAAAGCAATGGACGTCTTGCGGACAAACCACTCTGCTGTAAATGGCGTCGAATGTTACGCGCAGACACTGGATGATGCGTTACAGACTGCATGTGCTGTGCTATGGTTCGTGATGTGACTGAGCGATCCGTCACTGCCATGCGCACAATTTGCCAGTCATCACGTGAAGTGGTGCGCTGAGGTGCATGCGATCGAACACGCCGGTCCGTCGTACCCTCCTGCATCCAACGATCACATATCCGCATTACAGTTGTTTGGTTTCGTCCAACACGACTTCCGATTTCCCTGAAAGATAATCCACAATCTCGGTAGGCCACTATCCTTCCTCTGTCGAACTCGGATACTTGATCAAAAGATGATCGCTGTTTTCGACGAGGCATAATTGATCGTTTTTTTAAAAAAACCACAAGAAAAACACAATTGCCGAACTTGAAATCGTCGAAATCTCCAATCCTTAAATAGCGCTTTGAAGTGGCGCCACAGGCGCGCGTGATGTGCGTCTGCGCTGAAATTCTAATCATTTGCATATCTCACCTCCGCTAATGCATGTTGTAAATTTCATGTTATTTGCATGTTTCCTTCAGGGTGTTGCATTTACAGTGGCCAGCAGTGTGCTCCTTTGAGCTCAGTTACTGCATGAATTCCTCACCATACGGATTTAATAAAATGACAAAATATTTCTCTAGATTCGCTCCAGGTACATCTAGAAATATATCGAATAGTTTAATGGGAACTCAATGGCAGATTTAGTTTGAACTAAGCATCCTTTCTATTATCTTTCCGTCATCTACTATTTACATTTAAATGGACTTAAATCGGAGAAAAGATGTCCTGATTTGGAATCTCTTACCTTGCCTGTCACCACAGATATATTATTTAACATATACATGTACACTTATACGCATTTACAATTCTTTCAATAAGTTGAGCAGGAAGGTAATGGAAAGGTTTCTAATACACATCGTAATGTAAGGTGATCTGCTTTCGCGAACTGCTCTAAGCAGAGTATTCTTCGGAGATAGGCGTAATATTTAACTCCCATTCAAAGGTCGCTCAAATGCACCTTTATTTGAAATTCATTTTTTCATTTATCACATGCTTCAAAATGTTTCAGATACCAGCAGAAAATAACATAAACGTATATTACTCGATAAAAAATTTCCTATTAGTAATGTAAAAGTATTTAAATAGTTCAGAGCCGTTGCTAGACGTTAAGGTATCCGACCACGTTCAAAACCAAAATCTTTAAATTGGTTTTTATATAAAAAAATTTTACAGTTAAACTGATAGCAGGTTATAAAACGTAGAAAAATACAAAATTTGGAAGAAAAAAAAATTTTTTTGGTGGAATCTTGGAAAAATTGAAAAGAAATTAACCTTTTTTTACCTTTACGATAACGCTCATAATTAAAAGGATATGTGAAATATATCATAATTTCTTGTATAAATGTAGAGATACATTGATTACGCATGCAATGAAGCAAAATAATGATGTTTCTCTTAAGTATAACTGATTATCAGCCAATCGAGCAATTTAATACAAAAAAAAATAAGAAAAAAAAGTGAAATTTCTGATAAAATATGCCAATAATTTATCTCTAGGTAAGATATTGTAAAGATTTTGGTTCTTTGCATCAGTTTCTGCTTACAAATAGTCCATAAAGAACATATGTTCAACACCATGTGATTTGAACCATTGAAGAAGTGACACCATTGAAGAAGAATTCTTTACGAAATCATTTTCCACTAATATCTGCATGCCGTAGAAATAGTTCTGTCGTTGGCTTGCTTATTGGTAACAGGAAACGTTTCTGGTACTTTTATCTCTAATTTTCAGGTACTTTAAATTTTAAGTAATACTAATGTTGTTCTTTACATTCTATGCAATTATATATTTTTTATATCCTTGGGGGTGTTTTATCCTCGACTCTTGTAAAAATAAATTCAGTTTTATTTTTAAATAGCATTATTTTTCTCTCTTTCGTTATTGAAAGGATGCTGAAAGATGTTGAGTTTCTCTTACTACTACCTAATTTGTATGGGAATTTTTGAACCACAGATTTGTAATTTTTGTAGGTTCTTTTGATAGTTTAAGTTCCCTAAATACTCAAAAGAAAAATATTTTAAGAAATATTTTGTATAAAAATTGTAAGTAAAAAAAGTATTAAGTTATTTTTCTTATAATATGGTTATGTGGTTGTGCACTGCAAAAACTTAGCAAGAAACTCTAAATGAAATAGGAGTATCTCTCAAGAAATGTTACTTGTGGTCTAAAGAATGTGTAAAGAATTAAAATTCAGTGCATTTGTAGTAGAGGTAAAGTAGAAACGTCCTAAACAAGAACCATTTCAGATAAACAAACAGAATAAAATAAATTCGATTCAGTGTGCAGAGAACATGCATCTGCATTCCGGACTTAGTCAAGTCATTTCAGCTTCAAAGGAAGAATTTCAGGCCTAAGAACGAATTCCTGAGAAAGGAAACAAATTTCAGAAATCAAGAGTTCTAAACTGGGTACCTTATTGCGTGTGTATGCCAGTTGTCTGTATTTTTAATGTGCTTCTGCGGAGCATGTATGATTTCGGCCATTAGTGTCATCACAAAGAATTCTAAAACTCTTCCCCATAACTGCTGTCTTAAGTAGATCTTGTGGTTATGACACATTATATGGCGTCATTTCTTATATGGTATTTATAAAACTATTTCACTAAAATGAGAAAGAACAATTTAAAAGTTTTACAAACATTTAAAATTTTCTGAATCATGGGACACAAAATCAGGTCTTTAATTCCAAAGAGATTGACTGAAAACATTAACTTCACGCATTGTATTTAAGAGTCTGACGAAATATGTGCTGCAGGTTTATACATATATTAAACACATTTATTTATTTTTAAAACCTCATAGGCAAATATTAACGATGTTCACAGTGTAAGATCAGTGTCAAACTTCCCTATCAGAATGAATATAAAATGTTTGCTCAGTTCTACTCAAACATAATTGATCCTTATCAACTGTTAGTATACATTTGTGGAAATTCAACCTTATCTTATTATAGGCTTGTCGTGGTGGAACTTTTACGACACGGCTGCTGCCGTATTTTAAGAAGAAAAACGGCCTTAATGTTATAATCTTAGTAGTTTTTTACAAATATTTGAACATTTCTACAGATTGTATTAAAGAAATATGAATAATTCCTATCCGGTATTGTATTGATTACACTCTTTAAATACAAATGAATTTAGTTTTCTTCTAGAATAACCATATCATACTAAAAGGGAAAAAAAATAGTTTTATTTTCTTAAAGATATTGAAAAATTAGTCTTTAGTGAATTTGGTTAAATAAAGAAATTACATTCTTGTGAATGAGATGTATACACTATTTTGAAGTAATTCTGTGTTACTATGAGAAGTACGTTACTACAAAAGAGACTAATCTTCTTTACGCATGAGTTATCAAACATTATGATGTCCTTTATTTCGGCTTTGGTATTTGAATATTACTCTTAAGGGGACAAGGGACCTTCAACATCGATTTTTTAAATTTTCAAATTTTAACTCTATATACAGAATGTGAATAACTGATATTCTTTTTTACTGCATAGAAGACCCTTAGAACCCACAATAATATTTTTTTTATCAGAATAATGTCTGTTTTCAAAACTTTTTTTCAAAAATGCTAGTATTATTCAAAATGTTCCGTGTGAATTCCATATCGTTTAAAAACCTTGAATTTTTTAATATTAGTTTACCATATAAGTATAAACATAATTATGCACTGAATTTTTTTACTATGAATCTAAATTCATAAATAATTTTTTCTTCAATCTAATTGTTATTCTTTTATATTTTTGCATGTTTTTACTTTATTTCATGCTCTACAAATTCGAAAAATACTTTTCGTTTCAAAGAATGATGCACAGTTTTATAACAAACACTTCCATTGACAATCCTGAGAAATTTGGAAGAAATCAGAAGAAAATGAGCGCGCATGGAGCATTTTGAAAAATTTAAAAATTTTTGATGAATTTTTTGATAAACAGGCCTTATTCTGTCCCCAAATACTCATTTGTGATTTCTAAATGTCTTCAATGAAGTAAAAAAGAATGTTAAATATTATCATTTTTTATATTGAGTAAAATATTGAAAATTTTAAAAAACGAGGTTGAAGGTCCCTCGTCCCCTTAAGTTCAAGATAGGGAATTTATTTATGCACATAAATAAATGCCATATACTGTTTTAAACTCGATCTTTCTTTTCTGATTTAAAAAGATCAGATGTGCGTTTGCATAAACTAAAAGGTTTCGAGTTTCGTTAGTTGAATATTACCTATATCACTCACACTTTCAAGGTTTCATTATTAAATGAAAAAATCGCACGTATCATTATTATTCTTACAAATAAAAATAAAGTACAATTTGTGGAAAGAGAACACAGAGATAATGCTACACATATTTAATGAATGTGAACTCTGCATTCATTTATACTCTACCCTTATCCTCCCTCTCCCAATGTCGTTGACGACACTCGTCTCAATACGTCTTGGCTTGAAATACGTCTTACTTGCTCAGGGGTACTAACACGACTGCAAAAGAACCTTTCAATTCTCTATATTAGTTAAACTTACTTTGGAGACCAAAATCATCTTTTTGAATGCAGCCTGCTTATTGACGTTATTTTTCATCAGTCCCAAATCTTTCAAACACTGACATCATCCTGCACCTTTTTTTGAATTACACCTGAATGTGGTAAACTAGAAAAAGCTTTCTAGACTTTCGACGGGAAAGAAAACTATTAAGGTAACCTCTTAGATACGTCAAAATAAGGCAATACATTATCATTTGGAATTTATTCATCAAGTTTAGCTAACCAAGTTTCGTTATATTATCTTAATTTAATGAGTTTTTAAACAATAAAAATGGGATTCAAATGCTTTGAAGCATTTAAAGGTAGAACTGTTTAGGGATTACTTTAACTTACGAAAATCACCAATCTGAAAGAATTCTTGGTTCAATGCTCGAATAGTCCATTAAGGTCATCGACCATCGCGACGAATCTGAATACTTCTGATGGTAGCTTTGACATCTATTTCTTTGTGGAAATAGATACCCCAAATATCCACCAATGAGGATTCATATTCAATATTCATTTCCGTCTAGTGCCTTACAGAAATGTAGCTGTCCACACAAATTTCTCATACGTGTAAAGTTTATAACTTTAACTGACCATCAGTTGTCAGAATACCGATTGCTGTCCCCTGACAATGTTAACTTACATTCAAGGTCACAAACATGTTTTTAACAATATCTCAAAATAACTACCTGTAAAATTAAAAAAATTACCATAGATATTTTGGGGAACGGGTAACATAATTTTAGTATCCAGTTTTGATTTAACGGAGTTTAGCGTAAGTATTGTAGTAGAACTTGAAAGTGACCGTTTCAGCACCTGGGATTTTTTGTCTGCAGAGTTGTGATTCTTGCATTAAACACCCCAAGACTGACTGATTTCAGTGCAAATGAGTTGTCATAATCGTTTAAACGACTCACAGAGAGCCATCGGAAGGCTGGAAGCTGGCCAGTCTCTAGAGGATGTGGATTGGTGGCTACAAGTGGCAACAAAAGAGGAATCTAGGTTATGGTATAATTTTGAAACAAGTGGTACTATAATCAGGAGGTCCAGCGAAGTTCGTAAGTTTGTCAGAGAGCGACGACACCTGCCCAGAATCATTACGTGGCATTAAATGCTCTACGACATTGACATATGACGCCTAGAGAGAACTTAAGAGACTCTCTCCAGACCATGTTGCTAAGTCTGGAACAACAGATTTGAGACAAACTGTACACAGACGATTAGCAGAGAAGGGCATTTACGCCTGGCGATCAGTAGTGTGCCCCTTTCTGAAGATATAGCATACGAGAGACCGTTTATCATGGAGCAGAACTCGCTCTTGGACACAACATTTGGGGCGTGATCTTATCACTGATGAGTCAAGATCCGGTACACTAAAGGATTCTCGACGAGTCTTCATCTGGAGACAGACTGGGACCCGCTATCCTCCCTCCAACACAAGGTAAATAGACTACTTTGGTGGTTGGGGAATCCTTGTCTGGGACGGTATCATGTTGGGCAGTCGTACACTGCAGCATGTCTTTGATGCAGGCAGTATCACGTCACAGTGCTATAGGGATGAGGTTCTTCCCGGGTGCTGCCGGTTCGGACTTGTTTTTTTTTATGGACGATAATGAGAGGCCGCAGAGTGCTCACCTTGTAGACGATTTTCTGTAGGAAGAGGATATTTACCGTATGAAAGGGAGAGTGATGTGTCGGACCTAAATCGCATAGAGCATGTCTAGGAAGAGCCATTGCACAACGTCACCTCCACAGCAAAACCCTGCTCCAGACGTAAAAATACGCTGTTTTAGAAAATTGGGATTTGTTACCACAAACATTTATCGCTGTCCTTATTAACACTTTGACTGCTCGTGGTGCGGCTTCTATAGCTGTGTATGGTGACCACACCCCTATTAGATGGACCTTTTTGAAGAAATGATGGATTATAGTTTGACCATTTTTGGTCTAATTTGTATATTGCCAATAATGTACCTCTTATTCATCTTGCTATGTAGTTATATACTTTCTCATTGTACGAGCCAACTGTGTACAAAATTTCGTTGCTGTAAGCCAATTATTTCTCCAGATATCACAGGTTTTGTGTTTGTGACCATACGTTTTTGAACATCAGTATATATATATATGGGAACTAATTTACCATGGGTCAAATGCAGAAAACGATGCACGCAGACGACAAAAAAATACCCGAGACACAGAGCTAATAAAATAAACAAGTATATTTTCAGAACTTTACAGGACCTGCTCACAAGCGAGCGATAACAGGTCTTCGAAGATGACTTGCCACTCCAATGATGAAGTCCCGACTGCCTCCTTCCTGCACCGAGGGTCTCAAACTGGGTGCGGTGCGCATGTCTTGCGCGCAGGACATCACGCTTCGATACCACACACACACACAAACAAACACACACACACACACACACAAACAAACAAACACACACACACACACACACTCAAACAAACAAACAAACACACACACACACACACTCATATATATATATATATATATATATATATATATATATATATATATATATATATATATATATATATATATATATATATATATATATATATATATATATATATATATATATATATACCGGGTGGGCAAAAGTTTGCAGGGTTAGCTTCGCTAGGTCACGGGAATTTTTCTGAGACAGGAAAAAAATAACTCAAAAAACAGCCGACAGGTGGCGCTGACTTACACAAGTCACTGAAAAGATACGCAAATGACGAAAAGAATGCTTCTAAATCGTTTATTGCAGCAGTAGCTGTTCCACGTCACCTCCACCACATGGGATAAGGCATTGCAGGCTAGTCACAAATCCAGCAACGACAGACTGCAGCAGGTCCGGATGTATTCATGACACCTCTCCGCGGATCGCGGAACAACGGTGAACTGTTTGTGGATTACGAGCGCACGTTCTTATGATCTTCTCATTTGCATATTTCCATAGAATTCGCTCGTACCAGTGCCACCTATCGGCTGTTTTTTTTAGTTTTTTTTCCTGTCTTAAAAAAAATATCCCGTGACCTAGCGATGCTAACCCTGCAAACCTTTTATTATTTAGGTTATTTTTCTGGTTTTTATGAATATTTAAAGTTTATACGGACTTTTTGCCCACCCGGTATATATATATATATATATATATATATATATATATATATATCGAGAATCAAAAGTAATCAATATATTTTGTCTTTAATAATTAGTATGACCATCCCTTGCGTTAATTACTGCACAAAAATCAGAGGTCCATCATTATCCATTCTCAATAGTACTAAGAAAATAAAGAATAGCCAACAACTCCTAAGCTTTCTCAATCTCAAATGTCCATCGGTTCACTTAATTATACCTTCGAAATTGCTACTTTTACGTCCTAAATCTGAATGCAAATCATAAACTGAACCGACGTTTAGTACGAATGCCAGTGTTATCTTACTTGAGTGCAGCAGCACTACTTTTATAATAAAAAATTTGCAACTGTTTGTGGGTAATTACAGAACTGAGAGTGAGATACTTCCAGCATTAACGAATTCAGTAACAAAATGTGTATGTGTTATTTTTTTTTTGTTCTTCTATGCGTCGTCACTTCTGCATCGTTTCATTTATTGTTGATGCAGCTATGTCTGGTGTGGTTGAAATTTTACGTTGTAAAACGTGACTAATAAGGATTACTAGAATTGATTATAATTTAATACATCTTGTACATCTTGTTTCTTTTGCAAGTAGTATTGAACTCTTGAAGCGACGGAAAGTGTCTGGCGAGAATCCGGAAGTTAAATAGAGCCGACTGTTGGTAGGACTGAATAGCAGGTCTGTGGGATGCACGCAGAAAGAAAGGGGCGTGGGCGCTCTTCTTAGGGCTGAGAATCAAATTTCTCATCCAATAGAAGAGGTTCAAGGGAGTCAGTAACGGTCGATATCAACAATAGATCTAGAGATTTATTGCCCATGTGGGGATATATTGCTGTTCAGCTGCTGGATAGTCCCCATAGTTGTTTTTGTTTAAGTCATTGGCCTTTTTATTTACAGGGAAAGTTTTCAAAGTAAAACACTGAAACATTTTAATCTAATGCACCCCTTAAGCTTAGGTATCCATAGAATGTCGAACCGGCTCTTCGTTTCTACGTTTAAGAACTGTTTAACGAATGAAAGTTGTTTTGAGAAAGGTTAGCAAGACTATTTAACAATTCGATTAGTCTGGTTAAAACACCAAAGAGTCAATGAGCAAGAAAAGCTCACGAGTTAAGCTCACCAATTATATGGTCAGTTTTCCTCTAATCGAGAATTTATTCACCAAAATTCAAGTTTCGTTTATTATTGTCAGGTTATAGTATTGTGGCCTTGCTTTTTCAAGAGACCTCTGAGGTAATGCTTGAAACAATCTCCTTCTAGAGATTCTATTCCCCCAAAAAGCCCTACTTTAAACGTTAAGCTACTTTAAACGGTGTTTACATCTCGGAAGTATGCAATTATAAATTTCTAAAAATAATTTAATTACTGATAAATAGAAACATACCGAACCACTTTTAACTCGGGAATTAGTATTCATCTAACTCAGTAGAGTCGTAACACGATAAAATTTTAATTGTAAATTAATTTCAAAACTCTTTCCCGCATCTATGCACTTACTGACAATCAGCACAGTCGTCAGCTGACAGTCGTCACATATCATTGTAAGGAGGAACCCCCCCCCCAAAAAAAAATATAAATAAATAAACAATAAAATAAATAAATAAATAAATAAATAACAAAATAAATAAATAAAAAAAAGTGGATAGAAAATAAAATAACAACAAGAAAACCTGAAAGAGAATAAAATAACTTTACTTCACCAGAATTTAATATATTTTTGTGAGCCTTTTGAATCCTGTTATAAAATATATCAATTTGAAAATGTATATTAATCATTGTTTCCTGCCTGCTGTCTTTACACCAAAAAATGATACAACCTATGAAGTATTAGAGAAAATTCATTCATTCGTTATAAATACGCAGTACTGATAAATATCTTGAAATTTTATTTTGAAAATCCTAAATACATGCAATTAAGGGTTTGCAACATTAGTGCATAAAGGTTACGTATAAAAATTGTGTACAAGGGTGCTCAATGTTTCACTGTTAACCGATTTATAGTAATAAAACGAATCTTAACAATCTATTATCCAATCAGAAAGTTTGGAACATTATAATTAATGTTTTAATAAATTGATATTTATTTAAGGTTTACCAACTGAAATGTTATGCGGAAATGAAAGCTAATAATTTTCAACCTTCTTACTATACAACTTTATAAAACCAAACGTTTGTAATACAAATATAATCCATTTGTTTCCTTTAAAAAGGAAGGTTATTTTATCTCGTAAATAATTAAGAGCAACTGTCACAGCTCCAGTCTGGACTGCAAAGATTTCGTATATAACAGTAAACCGTATAATTCTGTACTTATTTAGTTTAATGGAAATCTTCCACAAACACATCCTATCAAAATACTTTTTTTCTGAAAAAGCTCTCTCAGTCGTTATTCTTAAATTTCTACGAGTAGCATTTTAATACATTTAATTAACTTACCATTACTGTATTCAAAAGAGTATCCATTCGCTTTTTAAATCGTGGAAACTAAAGTAATCCTTCACTGAGTTCTAATTTTTGTTTATTTCTTCACCAATTTTGTATAAAAATTAAAGCATAAGTCTGAATGAGAATATCGAATTACAGGAAGCAAATCTATATGCAGAGTTTTCTAATTGACTCACATCTTTTCTACTTTCTGCATTCCATTAATGGGGGGAAAGGGGGAAAGAAGCATTTTCTACTTGAAAAAATAATCTTACTCGATTACTCATAATAGGATATTCGGTACACAGATATACATAAATAATCAAAAACGCTAAAGGTTCTTAAGTTATCCTAATGAAAATACGCAATGTTTCTGAAATAGAAATCTGAGGATTTTTTAATATTTTGTGTATATTAAATAGCCATATATCTGAAGTCAAATAACCATAACGTTACATCAATTTTAATTTCAAATATTTATAATCATCAATAAAACAGTTATAATTTTATGTTGTATACTTCTTGTAATAAAGCTTTTAAGACGTATTTATATTTTTAAAGATCAAAATAAAGCAAGTATGTTAAAAAGTTGCTATGTTTCAATTAAAACTACAAATTAACATGTAAGTTGAAAATTCTCTCTTAAGGATTTTGTTTGCGTATTTCTTAAGACTTTCAAGCCATTCTTAAGCTTCTTAAATTTTCACTTCAGAGCTCATACATATTTAAAGCACAGACGATTTTGGGAGGAGTTGAAGGAGTTATTTATGCAGGTTTATTAATAGTAGAAGGGTGTGTGACAAATGCCAATACTGTTTGAGTCATGTTATGCAGACATCGGGAAATACCTCATAATGGTTGACTCATATCGTGCTAATTTCATTGTATTCATAACTACTTCCATAAAGCTAGTAATGTGTGGTTTTAATGAGCTGAACTCACACCTGCCTTTTTTTTTTCACCCTTGCCGTCTACTGCCTGACAGCTCATACAAAACCACTTAATATGTAAGATGTGCATTAAAGCTTAGAAAATAGAATTTTATGAAGAATATACAGAGGTGTCCTGATAACTGATACAATTCAACCAACTTAAATTATGAAATAAACACTTTCACATAATTAAAATAAAATAACTTTCCTCGTTTGTAATAATGTGCGGCTGTTAGACATACATCCAGGGCCGGCAAGTGTATTTTTGTGTTTCTGTTTCGGCGCCTCGCAGTCTGCGCCACATTTCCAACCAATCTGCGCCCCGCTGACCATTTTTAGAGTAGGCGGCTGTGTACGCTGCACGCTTCGCACACATCATGGGCCAGTCCTGCATACGTCTAACGAAATAAGTTGTTCGTATCACCAGAAAAGTTCTATTTCATATTCCTCTTCTAATAGAATTTGGATTTAGTGCCTTAAGGGGAGTTGTCACTTTTAGGTACCTTTAAAAGTTTAATTCTTAGACCTATGTTCGATTGTATGTTCTACTCAGGATTTTTGCTTGATTTACATGAAATTTTTTGAGTAACTGCCTATAATACTGTTCATTATATATGCAATATTTCAAGGTAATTTTAAAAAAATGTTTTATGCATAAAAAGTGAATAGTTTTTTTAAATCGAGCATTTTGCAGTCAACTACTGTGTGCATTCTGTCAAAATAAATTATTAAGATACAGTAATAATTGTTTACTATATGTAATAACAATACTTCAGGCAACAAAATCCACCAACATTTTTTAACCTTAACATATTTTAATTTTTCACAGAATTTTTTTATAAGCTTTTACTTTGTCATTTTTGAAATTTCTAATTAAAAATAGCACGTACTAAAAAATTTTAATATATTTTAGAATAATGTTGGTGGATATTGTTGGCTGAAGTATTGTAATCACATATAGTAAACAATTATTACTCTACCTTAATAGCTTATTTTGAAAGAATGCGCACAGTAGTTGACTGCAAAATGCTCGATTTTAAAATAAAATATTCACTTTTTATGCATGAAAAATAATTTGATTTTTTTAATTACCTCGAAATATTGCATATATAATAAATAGTATTACAGGCAGTTACTCAAAAAATTTTATGTAAATTAAGCAAAAATCATGAGTAGTACTTACAATCGAACATACGTCTAAAAATGATACTTTTAAAGGTACGTAAAAGTGACCACTCCCCTTAAACACCTAAAGCTAAAATTAATAAGGTGTTATATATAATGATATAAATATTTGGGAACATGTCTCTTTTTGTCCTTACTTGCACCCTGTTAATGTCAGTTCCAATATGAAACTAAACAATGAATTAAGCGATAACAAACCAAATGAAATAATTCATAAAACACTGTTACTACAACTTTCGCTTGTGTTTAATATGAAACCTATATAAATTTATAAAATGATATAATTTTGGTTGTAATTCATAAAACAGAAGAGTAAATTGTGAATTTAATGGATAAAAGCGGCAAATCTATATCAGAAAAAACTATTTAAGGAGGTATTTGAAAGTATATCTATGATAAAAAAATATTTAACTTTTTTTTTATTCCGTCAGTTTATACACTCAACAAAAATTAAAATTTTTATTAATAATTATATATTTAGTAAACTTTGGCTGCAAATATCTTGGCGTACAGCTAAAAGAATATATATAACATATTTTTCAATGCATTTAATAAGAAACAGTAAGTTTGCCAAATTACATCACCTTCTTGATCTTTTGAAAGAGTAGGTGGACTTAAAAAGAACTTATGGGGACTCATTGAGAATTTTATTGCTTTTAATATGTTATTACACAGTGGAAGTTTTTCTCTGGGATAATATTGCCAATTTATTTTACATGGGATTTTCCATAGGTAATTTTTCTCTTAACCCCCGTAAAAACTTCATAAGTCTTTGAAAGCTCAAGTTATTTTTGCTGCTATATGTGTCTTTGAAAATTTCTGTACAGGCCATAACTATCCACCTAATGATTAACTTCGATAATTGTGAAAAATGTTCATATTTTTTTCATACAGATCAGTTCTTAAAAAATGAATGATAATATCTAAGTTATTTGGAATGAGACTATAGCTTTATGGGTAAAAACGGAAACAAAAGAAAAAATTCAATCAATTAATGTATGAATTCTCTATACTACATTTTTTGCATCTCCTTAAAATTCTTGAAAGCTTAATGTACTTTCTGAAAGGGACTACGGTCACAGAAAAGGATTTCAATTTAATTTGAAGTCAAATCGGCATTATATTTTGCAGTAATTTTAAAATTTATAAAAATTTTAACTTATTAAGATGAAGAAATTTAAATTCAAATTCTCTTTGTAAATCATTGAATCAGGTGAAAAAAGGAAATATTTCTGAATGAATGACTTTCTGAAGATTAGTAATGGCAATAACAATAATATTGCCCTTACCCCAATAATTACTGCATTTTTAACAAAAAATTATTTTATATAATGTAGAGAAAAGGAAAAAAGTTTAATTTTAGTAGTCTATAAATATTAGCTCTTAATTCTAGAAAAAAAAGTAGGAATAAATTCATTTCAATAACATCACTTTGTTAATAACAACTCTTACAGTAACATTTATGTTAACAGACCTTTTACAATTTTGTCATAGTAAATAATAAGCTCCCTTTTATAATGGACCCTGGATTTTTAAAACAAAAATATTTAGTTGATTAAATAATCTTCTATCAAGTACACAATGTGAAAAATTAAAAACAGTTCTTATTTAACTATCAATTGATGAATCTAAATTAATAACTCATTCATAAGTTTTCGACAAACAGGTTCCGCAGTATCCTTAAATATCTCCGTATTTTCTGATTGATATTTAAAAAAAAACTCAAGATATTCATAAATAATTTTTTGTTTCATGGTTTGTAAAAAATTATGTACCTGTTTCGAAGGGCATACTTTTATACCAGCAATCATCAGATGCGACCAAATACAAAATATCTAATAATTAAAACTTCATCACTTCATTTAATGCGACTTCATTTCTCTGTTTAAAGTATAGGAATAAGGAAATTTATGGCATTGAAAAGAAGTTTGTTGGAGATTCAGAACTTATTGTTATAGTTCAAGATAAGATACAAATAAGATACAAATATAAACGACCCAACCTTTCGGTTATGCGTTAAAAAAAATAAAAAAATAAAAAAAAACTGGGGGGGGGGGGACTTATGCTAATTGTGTAACACACAACGAAATAGAATATCTATGAAATCGGATAATGAACAGCCATAAGGGCCATAACTATTTTTCTTATGGCTCTTCTACAGTAATAATCATTATAAAACCTATTCTTATTCCAGATATCAATATTGGTAGGTAAGCTTCTGCGTATATTATTAAATTGACTGCATACTATCATACAGTGCTCCACCGATTGTTCAGCACCACAAGAGCAAGTGCTACTTTTTCCGTGAAACCTGCTTTGATAACTACCAAATGACCCATGTCCAGTGATTGCTTGGTTTATGTAAAAATCTGCACTTAGCCTGTCAGTTTTAACTTGAGGAAAAATTTCTCTTTCTCTAGTTCCAGCAGTTGTATTGTTCCACCTATCTTGCCAGACGTGTTCCGCCATTTGAAATAATTTTGCTTTTACTTGATTTCTAGTCCATTTAATTTCTTTATTTATTACTTCCAATTTAGTTGCTTCTTTTGCAGTCTGATCAATTGCTTCATTTTTATCAATCCCAATATGCGCTTTTATCCAATGTAGTGCGACATTAAGTCCCGAAGTTTGAACTAATTTTTTGATGTTATCCACCATCTCACTTTTAAAACTGAGTGTATTTAATGCCTGTAACGCACTACGTGAGTCTGAATAAATATCAATTGCTTTATGACCTTGTCCAATAGCATCTTCAATAGCCAGTTGTATTGCATACAGTTCAGCACTGAAGGAACTCGCATTATCAGATAGCCTTTGTTTTATTTCCAATACTTTTAAATCCTTAATATATTTATTAATACCTGCCCCAGTTTTTCCATTCATGCGGGAGCCATCCGTATAATAATTAATATCAGTAATTGGTTGTTATAGTTCAATAATAAAATTCCCTTTCCCGATCGCAATCATAAAATAATTCCCTATTGAATCACTATCTCCATATATCTTACGGTTAAAATGCGCGCAACACTTAATGTTTAAGTAAATTTGTTGACAAAAAAATTCAAAGGAGTGTATTAAATTTTTTCATAGTACTTCAAGCATATGAAGAGCTTTAGCATAGCAGAAATTGGAGAATATTAAAAATGGAGATACAAAATGTAAACTCCGTTAGTATTTTACACTTACGGATGTAACAAAATATAAGGCATCAGAGTTTTCAGAAAACTTTCAGGTTTGTAAGTTAAAGTTTTTAGACTCGAATTTTTCTATTCAAGAATAATAAAACACAGGATATTATCATGGAAATTCACCTTCGTCACTTGCTCTTAAGTTTTCTTATAATCGTCATTTCTCAAGATTAATAATAGCAAAAAGAATTTCCACTTACCCTTGCAACAAGTTTTGTAGAACAGGTTTTTATATGATGTAGCAGAGATAAGAAAAAAATTAAAATTGAGTAATGCATGAAATTTAGCTCTTTATTCTGGAAAACATAAAGAATATTTTTTTTCATAACATTAGTTTGTAAATTAGCAAAATGTTAATGCCAACTAATCGTTATGAGGGGTACCAGAGATACCCCATTGCGTTGTGGAAAAATGGGAGATGAACTCCAACAAGATAACTAACAATTCGTCACGATATACAAATAAAAAAAAGCATTTTATTTACACTACTTTTACAGTAATTAATAACATTGAACGAGTGCTTTCTTGGGGAAAAAAAGACCATGTTCTGTTTGCTCCTTCTGGGAGAATTATTCCGGACCACGCAAAGTTAAATAAATTACAAATTCACTAGTCGCTTTTTAGAGCATTATATTCAGGGGAGAGTTGACCAACCTGGGATCAACTCTCTGCATTGTGGTTGCAGCACCTCTCAGCATCATGCAGTTTGACGAAGCCCATTTTTACCATGTTTTTTTAACTTCCTTTTTTGTGTGTTTGTGTGTGTGCTTCTGTGTGTGTTTGTCTTGTACAAATCTTGCAATCGATTTTTAACGAACTTCCCGACTAGCTAGACATTTGAAACTTTTAGAATAGCTCGGAACACGATGACAATGTATTTTTTTAATACTTTTAGCCATCTTTAAGCAGAATTAAATTAATTTTCAGTTATTTTCAATTAATTTTGTTTTGTAGACTGGTGCAGCCATCTATTGACCGGAAAGGGAACTAAAAGTAAAAACGCAAGTTAACTTCCAATTAACTTCATTTTCTTTCAAGTTGATGGGATAATTCATCAAAAAAAATTTCTAAAAAGTATTTATTGATACATAGAATTGTCAAGTTTATATGATTCAACAGAAAATTTAAAAACATGGTATATAAAAAGTCTTTTTATCTTGTAACTAGCTGAAAACCTGCACTTCGATACGGAGTACATTCAAAGTAAAAAAAGTGCAATTAATGCCAATATATATATATATATATAATAGATACGACGATCAATGTATATAATTGATGTAATATATATTAATATATATATATATATATATATATATATATATATATATATATATATATATATATATATATATATATATATATATATATATATATATATATATATATATATATATAAAATCGTAAGAGATATTTTTATAGACAAAATAATGTAGAAGAAGATATTGAAATTAAATCTAATATACAGAATACTAAAGAATATAATACAGTTTGTAGAACATTTTTTTTACTGTATTTTAATATTTATTTGGATAATGTCCAATCGTCTGCCGCATTATCAAGAAAAAAAATATTTTTTTGTCTATTTAGTTTTTATGCTCGTGACGATAAATTTATTTAAAGTACCAGAAAAATAAGTCACGTGATCAGCATTTAATAAATTAAATTCTAAAAATTAATCTTTAAAAATTCACCAAAAATCAGGATTCGAAAAAGATTTCATAAAGAAATTTTTTTCAAAAATCTTTCTTAGTGCACCCCTACACCATAAGAAGAATCGCCATGCAAAATTTCAGCCCTTTAGGTCCAGCGGTTTGGTCTGTATGTTGTATGTCAGTCAGTCAGTGAGTGAGTCAGTTACGGAACTGTTTTATATATATAGATTATTCAAATTCCGGGCACCTGCCCTAGGTCAGTCTCCCCCTTAATTTATTCTCGTCTCTAGCGTTTGATTCGTGGCAGGTTGATGTGACATCTTCCTACGGTTGACCCACGTGGTTTTTCATTTCCGAGACTTTGGACTCCTTGTGTTTCGTGGAATTTTCGGGGTGCTACCCTCCTGTATTCCTGATGCTGCATTTGCATTCATCTGCTCTGTTCTGTATTCTGCGGGGGAAACCAGTGATTTATGGGCTGCGGTCTGCATGGCCGACCTGCACTAATCCTGTCTTCTAGAGGTATTCCGAAGAGCATCAAAGGGAGGTCACGCAGGTCAAATGGTGTCAAACGGGGTCGGGGGACACCAGATCAAAGAAACTCGAGGGACCTTGGGGGCGGGAATGGGGGGGGTGTGTCAGAATACCGTGACTAATGTGATGACAGAAATCGGGGGCATGCAGAGAATTCTGCATGAATGCAGATGCACCATAAGAATTGAGGGGTACGTTTTTACCCAGAAGAAGTTGGGGTTCTAGCCTTTCCCTTCGTGCCCGAGTGGGCGGCAGGTCCTCCAATATGGCCGCATTACGACCTTGAAATTTATACTTGGATCAAGATGTCGAAATCACATCCTGTCGGAAGGAATTGAAATGTCCCAATGGAGATTCCTTCGCAACACTAATCTTTCACAATTATATTTCATGGTAAAAATAAGTATTTTTTAAAATGGATTCTGTAATTTTTATGCAGTACAATGTTTAGTTAATTTAATTAATTATTTTTCTACCAAGAAAACAGTTTGGTAAATTAAAAATAATTTTTATTTCATTATAAATTTTGGAATTCAATAACAAAACTCCCTGAAAAATAGAGTCTGCAATTTTATCCAATATCTCCAGATTTTCTGATGAATAGCTATAAGAAATATCGGGGTATTAATAGTTTTTTTTAATAGCTCGGATTTGAAGGTGTTCGCATAAACTTCTATTTCCTATTTTATTTCCACGTCTTTAATGTGCCAAGAGATACTTTTAAATTTGTGAAATATTGTGAGAGTGAAGCGAAAAATGCTACGTTTTTCACTTGTTTTTAAATTACAAAACATTAACCTCCCATAAAGTGTCACTTGTTATTCGGGTAAGAGTTTTATCCCGCTTCATTAAAGACCCGTCGTAGACGCTCATTGAAAGAATTAATTGTAGGATGCTCCTTCCCATAAAAAACATTTAAATAGTAACAATGATATTACTTACAATTATATGCAGTTAGCGGCAAGTACTGTAGCCACTAATCTTTAATTGCCATCTGAAATGATTCGAAACTTCAGAGTACAAATGTCGCCCATTACTAAACCACAGAGTTTTAAAAACTCTGTATGCATATTAGTTTCTCTCTCGGGGATTCTGTTTAGAAAAATAAGCGCTGCATGGCTAATTACTTCCCTGATTAATGCATGGTTTGCGCTCTTTGCCTTTGAAAACAACCGCACCATGCATCTCCTTTAATGATGGCAGATACTAAAAGCTTTATCGCGACTTTGTTTTTAGCGCGCTCCCTTTTTTTAAAAAAAGGGACCGAACAACGGACTTTGGACCTTTCTTCCCTTTGCACTCTCACGTGACTATATGCTGATGACAGATACCCGTGGAGTGCATTTATTTATGCAAATGCTTCGAATGGCGACCGTTAATTACATGTACGGACGCCAACAGGTCGACTGTTGCTGATTCGGCTCCCATGGCAACCAGTCTCGGAACCATTTGTTTGTCGGCACGCTACTCTAGATGACGTCACGCCATAGCCAAAAATTTCATAAGGAAAAACAAAACTAACCGAAAATTCTCATCCAAGGAAATCTGCAGTCGGTTTCCATTTCATAAATCAGTTTATGCCAGTCGATCACAGCCTTGCTTCAATTTTCTCCCGATGATCAATCGCTTCAGACCTTATGTTTCCTCGCGCGGTTGTCAGAAGAAAGCAGGCGATTGGATTCAGCGATTCTTTTAAGAAGCACTTTTCATTATTTATTTACTCTCCAAATATGTATCATCTATAGCGGTATTGCTCAAACATTTTTAATGGAAGACCTATACTCGAATGGAGATGTTTAACAATATAGCTTAGATTATCATTACTTTTAGAAAGCCATTTACTAAAAGAATCGTATATCGTTAGGAAAAGTTTTCCTTCTGCATCATTCATTACTTACATCTAAAAAAAAACTCAAATAATTGGAGTACTCCGATATTCGATTTTCAATCTTCTTCTCTTTTATCAATATTTTAAAAAATAGAACTAAATCAGTAGCCCTCCTCCTCTTTACATTGCTTTACGACAGTGTGATACTGGAAGCATAGAAAATATCCTTAATGCCACAGGTATATTAGTTAATTAGGATGCATTTCTCACTATAATTAATAAAGGTTTCCGATGAGTATAATATCGAAAGATTTCTTTTTGTAGTGAATATGAGGCATATTTATGTAAAGTGTAATGGTGGAACACATGTGCTTTTATTTTACTGTTTTTTATATTGTTAAGTACTATAAATTAACTTTTGTATATTTCAACAGATTAGTATTCATTTAAACTGTTGTAACGTAGAAATGGAGGTTTCACAGAAACTAAAATTATTTTTAAAGCTATGGTGCCGTGAATACTCCACTGCTGTAACTCTTAATATCTATGAAAATTTCTTTATAAAATGAAAGTAAACGACACAATCCAAAAAATCGTTAACTTGCGCTTAAGAACGACCGGTTTGGAGATTCAACGATATTCGGCCTTTCAGGGCGATTGAGTACTGTGTGATAAATGCTTTGATGTATTATACTTGCTTTCCAACCTATTTTCTTACGATTTTGAAGAATACTATGCACACATACGAGAGGCGTAATTTTTGCTCTTTCTACCAACATTGGGATATATTTCAGCAGCTTGAGATACATTTTTTAACTTAATTAAAGTAAAAATTAAGGAGCTAAACTAATTTTAAAGCTTGTTAGATGTCCTACAGACAGTAAAGCAAATCAGTGACTCACTAGTTGTAAGCAGTGGCACAAAAGCAGTGACAAGTCAGTTCTAAAACAAGTAATTTTATTGAAGGCATAGGTGAACTAGAAGGAGCACATGAACCAGATTGTATTAACCAGCTTTAAGGAGGGTACAAATACACATCGTAACTTCAATATGTCTCCCTTCGCTCAATTTCTTTAAGAACATTTCGAGATCACTTTGGATCGCTTTGGTTTACTCACTAGAAGACGTCGCTCTGCAGGTTAAAAATATATAAATTTTCTTAATCTATTCATTCCTTCTTTTATACTGTCTGCTGAAAGGGAAAAATATTGAAAATGCATACTATAGGTCCATTGAAAGGCATAATTTATTTTCTCCATTCAAATTTGCAGTTTTTAAAACAAAATTAATTTATCCTGTTATAAACACCTTCTGGTAAATGTCAAAATATACTGCGTATCTATTAGACATTTGTCTATTCGAGATTTCGTTACATTCGTGTATCAATATCTAAGTAGGATTTAGAATGAAAAGAATATTTAGTAGTTGTTTGAATAGTCAGAGTTAATTTACATGGCATTTCGGGAAGAAATTTACTGCAAGGAAATATTCATTTCATTTAGGCCACTTTAAGGGGTGATAAAATTTTTTTAAAATCTAGTGCTTTATTGCAATTAATTGCAAATGACAATTGCAATATTAAGTCTCTTAAAGGGTTAAATAATTTTATATTTTATAGAACATCAATATTTAATTGTAGTTAAGTTTTGAAAACTTGGAACAATTACATCACCAGTATTTATTAATACGAGTATTCAATATTTCGGAATCATTCTATTCATAAGAGAGATGCCAATATGAACCAAAGCGTTTTTAACTGGCGGAAAGGAAAAATTTAATAAAAATTGGTCCTTTATCCAAAATGACAGAATGGATATGCTTAATAAGAATTTTTGGCACTTTTAACACCTGATATCTTACCTCAAAAAATAAATATAATCGGAAGACTGTATCAGTGGTTTAGTTCAATGGCTTTCGTAAGATTATTAGAATAGCAAGTTTTTTGACTAGGCGCCTTATAACATATGTCGTAAATAAAATCGCATTATAAATATTAATAACTACTATTTCTTAACTGTACTAATTTAAAGTTTTGACATTAATAGTCCTTCAAGCTTAGATTTATAACACTATGATGTTAAATATATTATGAAGAACAGGCGTTTTATCTTTTTTACTTGGCTGGTACATACCATTGCATTCATAATTTAATTTTGTAAGTAATGTTCATTTTTTTGGTTTCGATTTTTTATTCGAATTCTGTTACACCTTTATAAAAGAAGAATATAGCTTGAGATCTAGGAAAATATGAATAAAAATTGATTTAAGTTAATGGTAAGTGCTCTATAATAGTATATAATAGATTTAAAGCCAAACATTTTATATTAAGGAAGATTTTAAGGAGAACAACAAATCCTTCCTAATTGTCGATGATATTGAAAAGAATATGAATTAAAGGAGGAGATCCTTGGAATTATGGCCTTAGATTAACATAAATATTATCCTAAAGACGCAGTATAAGGCTTAGCTACACATACTTACAACTAATATTTAACATTCAATAAAAATAGGGAACAAATTGATTGTTTGGCATGTTCTTCAGTTTGTAATTAACGTCATCTGAATGGAAAAGTTTTTTTCTTATAAGCAATGAATCTATTCCTGTTGGATAATAATTCCATTATTTTGGAAGCTATCCAAGTAGCACTTGCCTGAAAACGCCCCACTAAAATACAAACCGTTTGCGTTGATTTAGCCCTGATTCTCATTGGAATGTAAAACACCCTCTCGAAGTTAATTTAATTCATTGAAATACTACAATGAAATCTTTCATATCAAAAATCTACCTGAGAAGCTTCCAACTGCAATGTATCATGAGAAGGGAACCTTTGTGATTCATGTCTCATCTAATATTTTCTGCATTCCTTTTATGATGTAATAGTGATTAAATCTAAACGTTCCTCTCACAACGTAATGAATAATGCAGATATTGAAGGAATCGTAAGGTCTAGCTCTGGTATATCTCCAAGCAATTCATCACAAATCTTGTCAACCGCAGACTAGAGCCAATTCATTTTTATGGGCGTGGTCCTTGGCCAAGGACTAGCTGGAATATCTTCGTGCAAACCTTTCGTAGTATTGATCATAGTTCTCAAAACTTCTCATTCTTTTCACAATTTTATATGTATAATCTAAATCACATTAGAAATTTCGATGACAGCACTCTTATAGTATATAATTGGCTGTACTGTTAAATTTTTTAGCAAATTAATCTGATTAAGTAATTTAAAGAGTATGGAGAACAAATAGTTGCAAAAGAAACAGTAAATTTTACGATACATTTTAATCATTTTAAAAACTAAACAAAAGAATATTTGCGATTAATTTTAGTTTATTGGTAAGAATGGAAATTAGTAAATCTTCAGCAAACTTCATAAATTTTTAAGTTCCTGTCAAAAATGTTATAAAGAGAAAGAGAGATTCATTTTTCTTCGATATTTTTTTCTAGACACTTCGCGAGAACTTCCCAAACCAGAAATGGCAGCTTCAATCCACGAAATAATAAATATATTGAAACGGAATATTTGCCAGTAGATTTTTTTTCATGACTAATGTCCAGATTGTCATAAGAAATGTGCGAAACGTTATCAGGAGGAAATGTATCGTCATATTTTCTCATTCACTGTTCAGAAATAATTTTTAATCTTCCTATTTTTCCATAATATTTTTCTAACATTTCATTCGAGCATAGGCCAAAAGAAAATCCCTTCTAATTTTTTGAAGAAAGATTGAAAGTAGGATTTGAATTAAAATCAAACTTATTTGATCCATTAAATTAAACACATTATATTCGCTATTAAATCTTTCTTGCTATCTGTCTTTTTTAATGCTGTATCTAGTAAAAGAGATCACGACACTCCTAAACGTGCTGTTTTTAAAACATCTAATCATAAAACTCACGTTGATCGGTCCTGTTGAAGAGCTAGTCAGTTGTTCTTCAAAAGAAGAAAAATAGATGAGAATGTGTGTGTATCTGATGTTTATATAACATTTAAATATTCCTAAACTGAATGTATAGCGTTACGTTACTATTAAATTAGTAAACATCTCAATTGATCTTCTACAGTGTATTATATGAAAATAATGAACAGAAAACTAGACAAACATTTAGTGATACAAACTTAACTATATATTTTTTGACACGTGTTGTTATTTGAAGAATCATCGTTCTATGTTTTAAAAACATTAATAACATAATATTTTCATTCATTCATTCATTCATTCATAATCTATTATTGAGCTTAAATCCTTAACTGTAGTTTATACAGGCATCGATAGACATTGCTGGACTGTGTGTATGAGAATATCAAAATATTAGAAAGTCACACTTCATTGAATGAGCAAATATAGCGAAACAGTTCGTAAGTATAACTGGAGCAACAGTTTACATTGAGTCATGTAGTAGAATAATGTTATAAACGAATGTTTATACTTATAAGATAATGGAACCAAAGTAAATTCCTTACTAATTAAATTTTTTTGAAAACAAATCAGTGATCTGGATTGTAATGAAAGGCTTTTATTCAGTTGTTCAGTCATTTTTATGTCATAATGTAGTGTTGTATGTTAAACATAGGAAATGAAGGATCCATAATTTCAAGCAGTAGTTTCATAACTTTTCTAGCTCCCGAATTCCTTCTCATCGACAAAATAGTACGGCAGACGTTCTGACTTCGGGTATAAATTTTTAAGTCAGTTTTTAATAAGCTTTTGTAATAATTAACAAGGCTTTATATTGAAAAAAATAATTTTTTGATTCAAGACTAACAAATTTCTTTCTTTTTTTTACCGAGTTATGTCGGATACAGTATCGGCATGATGATTGTCAAGTCTTGATCGCGCGGTTTCATAGGTTTTTTTTAAACCTAGCAAGTTGGAGAGAGCCCAAAGCAGTCACACTCGTCACTTAAACAAAACAAAATACATATAAATATTGCTGGGCTCTCTATCAGTTCTGGATTAGTTTTCTCATTATAAAAATCATCAGTAACTTAACTTGTCTGAAAGTAGTTCCTAAAGAGCCATTATTCTCTAAATATATCCTGTTCGTTCGTATACAGTCATTTTTCTATTTTTTGAAGATTTTTTGTGTCTCTATCTTTTGTATGTTGTATTATGTGTTCTTAATCCAGCTTGTATCTCATCGACCGCCAGAAAACAGCACTTAGAGAACCCCTGATTCAAAATAACTTATAAGGGTGAATACATTTTAAAAATCACTATTTCAATGAAATAACTGGAATATTTTATATACTTATTAAATGCCATTGTAAGGTATACACAAGATTCGATTCACAAGAATCGAACTTTTGAGTGAATGAATTAAAGAAGCTGCTTGAGATATGCTAATGTCGGCATACGCGCTTAGTATAAATACCATGCAGCGTCATTAATAAAGGAGGTTGTTAAGGTTGATAGATAAGCGAGAGGGAGCTACGGGGTAAGTAGCTCCAGGTGTTATCCTGCGCTAGTGCTTAGGGGGCCCAAAGTTTACGTGGCAGTACTGCTGGTTTGACTCTCTGCTGGTTTGTGAGTATTCGCAAAGTGTATTTCTATTGAATGTTAATATATATATATATATCCCGTACAAGTAGTACGTATGCTTAATTCTGTTAAAGCAAATTCTATATGTGCAACGAATTCAATAAACATTGTTTCATGTATAAACTGTGTTTGTATCAAATTCATTTAGAGTGCCACTTCAAATTATATACACCCAAGTCTGGGTAGAAGTGAGTTATTTTCTCTATACCATGACAAAATGCATGTTTAATATCAACTTTTTTGCCTTCGAAATCAGTCTGCACATTGATATGGTAATAAAGAACGACCTACATATACTGTATAAATTAAGCAATCGCATATAATATCAATTCGCCCCTTTTAGTTATATGAATGAATAAATATTTTTACTTGTGGATGCATATTTATATTTATGTGCGTTGTATAAACGATCACGTTAAAGCATTTCAGAATGCTTCAGAGTTTCGTTTTTTTTTTTATCCTACGCCCGTCTTCGGCATTTCTGCCATCAGAATATTTCAGAGTCATACTTGTTAGGTATCTTTAAGGGATTTATCAATTTAAAATTGACTGTTTATAACGGTTATTTCAAATATTTCTCCCAAAGAATAAAGGAGTTTCATCTCGTTCTGCAATGAGTCCAATGTCATGGATTCGATTTCACTGTACGTAATTTTAATAATATAATAGAATCCATTCTCAAATGCTCAAAGTTTTAAAGAAAATATTTATTCCTAAATAATTCTATTTTTTTTCCTTTCGTATCTTGTTTATGCAAGATCTTAAAATCATGAAGTATTAGACCATCATTTCTTTTTTATAATTTAATGTAGCTACTTAAAACGGTTTTCTGTAAAATCGTTCTAAAGACTGAATACTTGGGTCGTACTTAGTTACAAACTTTTAATTACTTTGGCAACAGGAAATATATTACATTCATCATAAATCGAAATACATATACGACTCAAAATACCCCAAAAACAAATTTTAAAAAATAGATAACTTCATAAAAGTTACATTATTTAGATTTATTTATGTGTGAAAGAAAAATTAAGTTATTTCACTGGGTTAAATAAGTAATGAAATTTGTGTTTTTTAATCTAAGAATTTGTATAGGAATTTAGATAATACATTTTCATTAATTTTAGTGTTATTCAGTACCAGGGAAAGGAACAAACCAGGTGAGGCTCCTATACTTAAAATAGGACGGTTGGTAAATAAGGGTCTGAAAAATGAAGGTAGATGACCATTAAAAAAATACGCCCTTTATGCTGCAATTATTATGGTAGAAATACTGATTCTATTAATATTCAAAAGATTAAATAATTCATTCCTATTTTTTCCGCTCCAGTTTCTTTTAAAAAGGTAAAAAATACTTAAGAGTAATTCATCACTAGTTAATTAATGGTTGTAATTATTTTAAGAACTTTAGGAAGAAAGCATTTTTGGGTAACATAATTCTTTAGTAAGAAATTAGTGTATAAAACTTTAGTTACAAATTTATTATTTTAACTAAATTGTTCACATTCTATTGTGTACTTTCGATCTTGAATTTCTCTAAGACTTCACAACTTAAATCTCCTCATATGAGGTACAGCCATGGAATCTCAAAAATTAGTAAGTGGCAAAAAATAAAATTTAAATATATGAGATACAATATATTGCAGAATTTTTTTTTTTTGCTAAGAAAACACTGGTGGTAAATATCATTTAATATCTACATAGAAGCATTCAAATGTCTTTATTTAATTAAATGTTATGCGATTTCCTTTTTAGCTTCTAGTATAAATTCGAATCTTACAATGTAAATGTCATATCTATATTTAATCATATAAGTACCTAATATTATATTAGGTTAAAGTTCATTTTTATTGACAGGTCATTGTATTTTTCGTGTCATCATACGCATGTAGTATAATTTCTTGTGAGAATTACTGAAATTTATCTTTCGTGATACCGATGAAATCTATTTAGCAAAAGCATATATCAATATTCAGATGTTCAGAAAGGATTATTTGAAGAGGTTCCAATACAACGCAGCTTTGAGTGACATTGCTTGAATATTAGAGTAGGTGTGATTGTAGGATTTATTGTATCTAAGTGATTAAGTGTTTCCGACTATACAGAAGTACTAAGTCGTTATGGGTCGCATGCACTAACGGTCGATCGGCCATTATAATAAACATATTTATGGAGTGCAACTGATATGGATGGCGTTTAGATATGAAATAAACATTCATATCTTGAATGTTTGCTTTACTCTACGCCAGGGGTCGGCAACACGGTGCCCGCGGGCACAGAGATGCCCGGGAAACAATTTTAGGGTGCCCGCCGTTCAAATGTCGAAAACTTTTAGATATTTGAACAACACACGCTCGTACTTGTAATGAATAATTGTAGAGTAAAAAAATTAAAAATCGCAATGCGTAAAAATCAAAAACTGAGCAGCCTGATCTCTCGACAGCGTCATTCTCCCCTTGCTTCTATGATAAGTAGGATAAATACATTAAAAGATAAATTGTCGCTCTGGAAATCGTATAGTGAGAAAGATAATTTATCACATTTCCCAAATTTAAAATTAGAAATTTATTGCGATGGAAATGCTACCACCTAGTAGCTTGTCAAACATTTTGATTCCTTATTGGAAGAATTTGATACCAAGAATTTATGCTTGTGAATCTTTGTTTTCTAATATGAAATACTTAAAATCAAGCCCCAGTGACACTTACTTGCCTGAGAACCTACTTACCAATATACCAATTACCCTTACCAATATACAATTTGATACCAAGAATTTATGCTTGTGAATCTTTGTTTTCTAATATGAAATACTTAAAATCAAGCCCCACTGACACTTACTTGCCTGAGAACCTACTTACCAATGCCTGAGAACTGGGAATTCAACTTATGTGCCACATTACAACGAGTCGCCCACAGATTTGCAATGCCAAATATGGCATTATCAATTTTAAGATTATTTTGTTTAAATTAAAATTTGATTTCATGCATTAAAAATTTGTCGCATTAAATATTTTCATGTTTAAATATTAACTCCCCCCTTCCTCCTCTTCACCCAGAGGTGCCTGCCGAACTCAAGCATTTCTGAAATATGCCCTCCTTGTTAAAAAGTTTGCCGACCCTTGCTCTACACAGTTTTCCCTTCTTCATGTGCTGATCAGAACGATACAAATAGTAATATTAAGCAAATATTCTGTACGGAGGATTGCTTAACATTACTACTGTTGGTGGAATTCTGAACATTACTATTCACTTCAAATTATGATACATAATATGAAAAATAGTAATAATGAAGAGTACATACCGCAACCTAAACAAACGTAGAAGTTCATCTAAGATACCACAGAGAGGTGAAAAAAGTTAAAGGCGGATTTGAGCTAAAGTCGCCTATCCATTACATTTGTCAACTTAGCTCCTCAGGTTACTCCTGTCAATAACTTTAGATGGAGTATCTTTGGATGCAATCCCTATATCACGAAGCACGGAGGATGCAATGATAGCAGCTGACCTATCCGATACTCCCGTTCTATCCCAAGCAACGGCTAGATTTGGCAGTGATATTCTCATTTGGCCTGTCTTGGAGGTTGAGGGAGTTTCATCGTCAGTTGTCTTCCGACATTTGGCTTCATAACTAACGTAATTGGCATCATCTTCAGAGATATCTTTCAATTCTGAATCAGATACTAAGACGGCGCTTGCTTCTAAATCTGTAATATATTTAGATAAAGAAGCATTATCTATCAATTCGTTTGCTTTAGCTTCCTGATTTTTCCTTCAACATTGCCTTTCTCTTACACGCTTCAATTTTTGAGTTGCAGAAATGTCAATTGACCCTATTGTCATTTTTCTGTCATGCCATTGGTCTATTACAAAGTTTCGTTCCATACTTGGAACTTCCACGGAACACTTGCATTGTTCGTATTGAAACATTTGCATACAGAAATATCAAACAAAGTACTGTTTGCTTGGTCAAAAAAAATCTTTCCTAATTTTGTAACCCCCCTTTCTAGATTTGGGTGTTCTTTTTATATTTTTGTACTTTTCATTGTAATTTCTAATAAGCCGAATAACTTCGGGATGACTTACTACAGACAATGAAGTTTTCTTCCAAATTCTTTCAATGACACAAGAAACAATTTTGCTGATATATTTTACAGAAGTATCTTTTTTATTCCCCTTCCTCCACAATATATCATATTTTATCCGTAGGAAATGCTTCATTAAAGCAGCATACGTGGGTAACACTGTCTTTTTCAGTTGTACTGGAGTTTCAAAAACACTACAAAAAGTTTCACTTCTAGTTGAGGTCATGTTTAAGTTTATGTTTTAATTAAAATCCGTATTAATATAAATCACAATTAATAAAACTTATTGCTTCAAACTACAAATTAGAAACAAATTGTTGAAACAAAGACAAGAGTCGCAAAAACGAATCATTCCACTCAATAAAAGTCATGTGCCTGCTTAGGTCATGATAAATTATTTATCAGAATAGAATACGTGCCATCTCGTAGATTTTTGGAGCAAAATTGCCATTTATGTACGAAATGCCCTTTCTAGCACTGAGATTTGACAATAAATATTAATATTAATATTAATTATTAAATAATTATTAATACTAAATAGTAATTAATATTAAATATTAATTAATATTAATTTACAAATTAATTAATTATTCAATTAATTAATCTTTATTATTTGATAAAAAGTCTTTTAAAAACTTTAAAAAAAGGCAATACAATTATTCACGTGAGGTGTAGAACCTCAAGACGGCAACATTTTAATCTAAAATTTGGAGAAAATTTGTTCCAGCCAGTTTCACACCAAATATGATTCAGGCAATGTGAATTTCAAGAAAAAGTTTTCTCGCTCAACCCTATTATGTATGTAGCACATAATAAGGACTTAAATAAGCTTAAAGGTTATCTCAAATAAGTTTAAAGGATTGCTACATGTTTCGATCTAATTAATATCTCATCGTCAGGCCGAGAAGCATTTGGTGGGATTGTCGCTATGAATTTTTCAAAAATGCATTTGTGAACGTATCTTTCGTATTTCCAAACATGACACAAAATTTTTCACAAATGTAATATCTGATAAGTTAGATGAAAATAGTTAAAATATTGAGTGAAGGTTTGGTAAATTTCTAATAAAATTTTGAAATAGATTGTAATTTTTAACTTTCCTGGTGCTTATAATCAACTTTAGTGCTTATGAAAATAGTGCTCTCTACATAATAAAGCACAGAACACTAACTTTATTTTATATGTATGATTAAAATATATCAAGAGAAAATAGAAAACCTTTTTAAAACTAAAATATATGACCTATGAAAAATTGTTGATATCATTGTCCATAAGTTTGTACAAGCCATTGAAAAGTTCAAAAAAAAATTAAGGGACACTGCATTTCTTCTTATTGTATATGAAAAATATATGATCATGGGCTTACATAAATTCAGTAAATGCAAACGTGAATACATAATCAATAAATGTATACAGGCTATACCTTTAAACTATTATAACATTCTATATAATAATATATGCAAATTGTTTCGGAAGATAATTAAAGATAAATGAAATTTATGTATATCTTCATTGTGCATTTAAGATAATGTAAGAGACGCAATATCATAATCCATGCCTTTTAATGAAATTTGAAGACTGAATTAAGCTCATATATATATATATCTATATATATATATATATATATATATATATATATATATATATATATATATATATATATATATATATATATATATAATATATATATATATATATATATATATATATATATATATATATATATATATATATACATATATATATATATTGTACCAAATTCGTGGTACGGAAAGTTCTTTTTACAAGTGAATTCAAGAAATGAAATAAATATGCCAGTTACCACAAATGAGAAACAGAGATTTTTATAGACAGCAAAACTAATACAATCTTCTTTTAACAATCTTCGCTGGACTTCAACACTTTCCAGCTCCTAGGTATTTTTCTTGACAATATGAAATTTAAAGTTTTCTTATATAAATTCTATATAACACTTATTATACAATAACATACAACCTTAAAATGGCAAAGTCCAACGAAAACTCCACCAAGATCCACCGTCTATTCCTGGGACGATAAAATACCTAAACTAATCAATCACCTATCTCGTCAAGGATATCGCTTCAACTCAATTGCAGTTCTAAAAACCTATTTTATCTCGCAAAACAAAACCCGCGTTGCCACACTACACAACCAAACGATTTTCCAACAATCAACCTAAAATCCAGATTTATCACTTACTCCTTGGTTTTAATTCCACAACTCCCGAAACATCGCACTTTGGCGATAAAACGCCAAATTGGCTCCCAAACATGTAACATTGCCCCCTCCTCAAAAGACTGGACGTCCCGGACAGTCCTACACTAACAACAACGGTCCTAAAAATACTACTACAAAATACAATTTCATAAAAACACAACACATATACCATTACAAATTAAATAAATGAACACATAAAAACGACAGTTGCAACATTAGTATATAAAATAAAAATAATAAATAAATAAATAAATTGGGTAGCCTGGATCTACTTAGGAGCAACAGTCTACGAGCCGTGGCTCGGGTATCCTCAAACTCTTCAGGACCCAATCACGTCCCATGGTAAGGAGCGAGCCGGTCGTAATGTACGACCTTCGCTTTGCTGTTCGCAGATTCGCGAATCCGTACGACGATTGAACCTCTTCAGCGGAACTGGAGCTTGGGAAATACACCTTCCCGGCGAACGGGACTCCACAGTCGAACTTTGGTTCCTTCCTGGAACTGGTGGTCTGTCGGTATCACGTCGTAATGTCTCCTCATTCTGTCGTTGACCACGCTGACCTTGCTTCGCCAAAGGACGCTGTCGCTGACCACGCTGACCTTGCTTCGTTAATTGACGCTCACGCTGACCTTGCTTCGTCAAAGGACGCTGTCGCTGACCACGCTGACCTTGCTTCGTCAAAGGACGCTGTCGAGTCAAGTTCGTGCGGCCCACATCTGTTGCACGGGCGAGCACGGCCTGGAATTCATTGAGGAATTTCTCTGCTTCCTTTCTTCGTTGATCAATAAATTCCGCACTCTTCAATACATCTGCGGTCAAATTGGAGCGCTCGACGACTGGCAGGTCACGCTTCCTACTTTTTCCAATGACTGGGGTATAAGTTGGCAACATTTCATTTTTCTGGATTTTCTTGTCTTTATTGCTGACATCGGCAATCTTGACGGGGACCGTACCTTTCGTCTGGTCCACAAGAGTTGCGGCAGCAAAGAGACCTCTTCTACTATTGTCCGGCATGGAGGGTATGGTGCTATATTGAGTGGCTTTAATTTGGTGAGAATTGAAATTTATTATGAAATTATTTCTGTTTAAAAAGTCAAACCCGAGAATCATAGAGTCAACAATATCGGCAACATATGCCGTATGCCGATAGCTATTATTCCCGATGCTTATGTGGAGTGCAACTTTTCCATTCATCTTAATTCTATCCCCGGTCACGGTCCGCAAAGTGATGTTTGGTGGTGTGAAAAGTAGCTTTCCGCCAAGCTCTTGAGCTAAATCCGTTCTGACGATGGTTACGTTGGCACCGGTGTCAACCAGCATCCTACACGGTTGACCGTTTACAAAACCTTCAACAAACGGCCTGTTTTCTTCGTGATGCATCGATGATACATTCAGAGAATTGCAAGAGGGCTTCTCCTCGTCCGGCTGCCTTCGCCAATTCAGATGGCCGGGAACTGATTTCCCTGGGTCTTGGCGTCTTGATTCATCAGCTTGGCGCGCTAGACAATTCCTTCTGAGATGCCCCTCACGCCCGCAGGTCTAGCACTTCAAAGGATTTCTTCTTGGCGGCATGTTTGAATTCACCCCTGCCAAGGCACCGATTCGTTTTTCTATTTCTTCAAGTCGAGCGGCTATTGGGTCGTTTTCGGCGGCGGTCACCCCTCTCACTAGTTGGCGGTCACGGCGAGTCGCCCTCTGAGCGGACTCGTACTTCATTGCGTACACCAAAGCTGACTTCAAGTCTTTGATGTCCGCCATTCTTAGTGCTCGTTGACTCTCCGGATCGCGGATAGTGTCCACAAAGTATTCTAATGCTAGGTTATCCCTAACTTCCGTCGGACATTCTGGGAAAGCTAATTGAGCTAATCCCTCAATAGCTGACGCAAGTTCCTGTAATGTCTCTGTTGATTTCTGTTGGCGGGACTTCAGCTGTAAGCGGCTATACTCTTTACGGCATTTCTCGCCAAAGCGCATTTCGAGAGCACTCGACAAGGCCTCAAAATCTAGTTGTTTCTCTACTGCGATGGTCTGCAGTACATCGGCAGCCTCGCCACGGAGTGAAGTAGCCAATTGGCATGCTTGCATTGCAATGTCCCATCCATTGGCAGTCGATGCCATATTAAACTGTGTTTTAAACACCTGCCAAGACGTTTTGCCGTCATAAGTAGACACTTTTACGGCAGGGCGGGACGATTTCGACACCGGGTACGCCTCCTCAATACTAGCGTCAGAGTAGTAAGGTACAGTAACTGGCGTTGATTCTTCTGCGAATTTCTTCTCTAGGCCGTTTATTTGTTTCTTAATGGCTTCCCTAATTTTCTGGTCAACAGTCTCGACCGTAGCTTTAAGTTTCGACTCGATAGTGTTGACGCGTTCTTCCATTTCATTAAATTTCTCGCCTACGGTAATTTTTAGCTGTTCTTGGCTTTCGCTAATTTCGCCAAGTCCCGTTTCCAACTTCTTCTGGCTTTCGCCAATTTTCGATTCTAACTGATTGGCGAGTAAATTCTGGCTTTCGCCAATTTTCGATTCTAACTGATTGGCGAGTAAATTCTGGCTTTCGCCAATTTCCTGTTTTAACTGGTTCTGGCTTTCGCCAAATTTTGCTTCTAAATGATTCTGGCTTTCGCCAATCTTTTCTAAAATTAGTTTTAGCTGTTCTTCCATTTTTCGGGTAACTGGCATTCACTTAAAAATACCCCACTGTCTGACACCAAAAATGTACCAAATTCGTGGTACGGAAAGTTCTTTTTACAAGTGAATTCAAGAAATGAAATAAATATGCCAGTTACCACAAATGAGAAACAGAGATTTTTATAGACAGCAAAACTAATACAATCTTCTTTTAACAATCTTCGCTGGACTTCAACACTTTCCAGCTCCTAGGTATTTTTCTTGACAATATGAAATTTAAAGTTTTCTTATATAAATTCTATATAACACTTATTATACAATAACATACAACCTTAAAATGGCAAAGTCCAACGAAAACTCCACCAAGATCCACCGTCTATTCCTGGGACGATAAAATACCTAAACTAATCAATCACCTATCTCGTCAAGGATATCGCTTCAACTCAATTGCAGTTCTAAAAACCTATTTTATCTCGCAAAACAAAACCCGCGTTGCCACACTACACAACCAAACGATTTTCCAACAATCAACCTAAAATCCAGATTTATCACTTACTCCTTGGTTTTAATTCCACAACTCCCGAAACATCGCACTTTGGCGATAAAACGCCAAATTGGCTCCCAAACATGTAACATTATATATATATATATATATATATATATATATATATATATATATATATATATAATATAGAACCAAGAAACTCGCCGTGGTGTGCTAGCGAACGAAATGCGTCTTAACTTACGTGCGCTTATAAAGCCTGTTTTCCCTACTGGCTCCGTCTACACACACGTGTACCCTAACGTATTTGACGTACAAGATTTGCATTTTTGTCTAGAAGCAGTAGTTTTACATTCAGTTCAGTTCTTTTCATGAAATTCGATAAAATATGTAAATTATCTTAATTTATTTCACCAGTGTATATATATATATATATATATATATATATATATATATATATATATATATATTTAATATAGAACCAAGAAACTCGCCGTGGTGTTCTAGCGAACGAAATGCGTCTTAACTTACGTGCGCTTATAAAGCCTGTTTTCCCTACTGGCTCCGTCTACACACACGTGTACGCTAACGTATTTGACGTACAAGATTTGCATTTTTGTCTAGAAGCAGTAGTTTTACATTCAGTTCAGTTCTTTTCATGAAATTCGATAAAATATGTAAATTATCTTAATTTATTTCACCAGTGTATATATATATATATATATATATATATATATATATATATATATAATATAGAACCAAGAAACTCGCCGTGGTGTGCTAGCGAACGAAATGCGTCTTAACTTACGTGCGCTTATAAAGCCTGTTTTCCCTACTGCCTCCGTCTACACACACGTGTACGCTAACGTATTTGACGTACAAGATTTGCATTTCTGTCTAGAAGCAGTAGTTTTACATTCAGTTCAGTTCTTTTCATGAAATTCGATAAAATATGTAAATTATCTTAATTTATTTCACCAGTGTATATATATATATATATATATATATATATATACATATAATATAGAACCAAGAAACTCGCCGTGGTGTGCTAGCGAACGAAATGCGTCTTAACTTACGTGCGCTTATAAAGCCTGTTTTCCCTACTGGCTCCGTCTACACACACGTGTACGCTAACGTATTTGACGTATAAGATTTGCATTTTTGTCTAGAAGCAGTAGTTTTACATTCAGTTCAGTTCTTTTCATGAAATTCGATAAAATATGTAAATTATCTTAATTTATTTCACCAGTGTATATATATATATATATATATATATATATATATATATATATATATATATATATATATATATATATATATATATATATATATATAATATAGAACCAAGAAACTCGCCGTGGTGTACTAGCGAACGAAATGCGTCTTAACTTACGTGCGCTTATAAAGCCTGTTTTCCCTACTGGCTCCGTCTACACACACGTGTACGCTAACGTATTTGACGTACAAGATTTGCATTTTTGTCTAGAAGCAGTAGTTTTACATTCAGTTCAGTTCTTTTCATGAAATTCGATAAAATATGTAAATTATCTTAATTTATTTCACCAGTGTATATATATATATATATATATATATATATATATATATATATATATAATATAGAACCAAGAAACTCGCCGTGGTGTGCTAGCGAACGAAATGCGTCTTAACTTACGTGCGCTTATAAAGCCTGTTTTCCCTACTGGCTCCGTCTACACACACGTGTACGCTAACGTATTTGACGTACAAGATTTGCATTTTTGTCTAGAAGCAGTAGTTTTACATTCAGTTCAGTTCTTTTCATGAAATTCGATAAAATATGTAAATTATCTTAATTTATTTCACCAGTGTATATATATATATATATATAAATATATATACCGAAGACCCATTACATTATGACCACCCTCCTTCTGTAGCAATGAGCTCGCCCAGAAAGAAAAGTATGGTGCGTGCGCGACTGAAACTGGAGTATATAAAGGGCCCATGCATTGTCTTTCTAAATATAGAGTGATTAGCGACATAATGGTAAAAGCAGCTGATTTATGAGACTTCGATAAAGGTCAAATTGTTATGGCTCGGTGTCTGGGAACATCGATATCAGAAAAAGCGCGTTTGGTGTGCTGTTCACTTGCAGTCGTTGTGAGCTCTATCAAAAGTGATGTATGAGTGGTGAAACGGAAAGTCGCCGGCCAGCGGTGTGTCGCCCGCGTCGCATTGATTCCAGAGGATATCGGAGACTGTTACGTATTATTCGCCATGACCGAAGAGCTACAATAGCCGAAATTACCAGCAGCTACAACAGTGGTGACCCAGACAGTGTTTCTCTACACACAGTGCAGCGTGCTCTGCTGCATATGGGCCTACGAAGCCGGCGGCCGTAGCACGTCCCTGCTCTGACGGCATCTCATCGCCAGCAGCGCCTGCAATGGGCCAAGGAACATCGGAAATGGACCATAGAAGAATGGAAGAAAGTTGCATAGTCCGACGAAGGACGTTTTCTTGTCCATCACATCGACGGGCGCGTGCGAATACGCAGATTTCCAACGGAAATCTTGGCTCCCGGATGCACAGTTAGACGGAGACAAACTGGTTGCGGCAGTATTATAGTGTGGGCGAGGTTTTCATGGAGCACATTAAGACACATAATCTCCATAGAACAATCCCTGACGTCTGTGCGCTATGTGAACATTGTTGCAGACCAGGTGCACGCATTCATGGCAACAGTTTCCGGTGGTTGATGGCGTTTACCAAAAGGAAAATGCACCATGTAATAAGAGTCGAATCGTCAGGGAGTGGTTCGAGGAACATTCTAGTGACTTTCCAGTCATGTCTTGGCTTCTAAATTCCCTGACATTAATCTAATAGAACATTTGTGGTTCCACCTGGAAAGCAGAATTCGTGCTGCCACGCTACGACATCGCAATGTGCCGGAATTGCAGGACCAGTTGGTGGACGCTTGGTACCAGATACCTTACACTACCTATAAGCACCTTGTCGAGTCAATGCCACGCCGGTGTTGGCGGTTTTGAGGGCGAAAGGTGATCCTACGTCGTATTAAACAGGTGATCATAATGTAATGGATCTTCGGTGTGTATATATATATATATATATATATATATATATATATATATATGTACACTGCTGGCCACCCAAATTGCAACACCAAGAAAGACAAGAGATATCACAACAAAATTTATTTTGTAGATAACATGTTGAACAAGTATCAAATGATTAAATTTATAGACTTCTGTGAAGTGTGGTTCCTGCCAAAATCAGTAGCCAGAGTAGCCGCCATTGTTGGAGATCACCGCTGCCACACGCCTCGGCATTGATTCAAAAAGACTTTGGATGAGTTCTTGGGGTACAGCAGACCAAGCAGCTTCCACACGTTGCCAAAGTTCATCTGCTGTGGCAGCTGGGGATGGAATCTAGGTCAATCGTAGAGCAACCATGGACCACATGTTTTCTATCGGCGAAAGATCTGGAGAGCGAGGCGGCCAGGGAAGCAATTCAATCTGGCGATTGACGAAGAACCGTTGGACAATGCGTGCCACGTGTGGTCGCGCATTATCCTGTTGAAATATGGCTGTGCGCAAACCCTGAAGGTAAGGAAGGACAACTGGCTCCAACACCTCGGAGATGTAGCGCTGGCTGTTTAAAGTACCGGCAATGCATACTAGAGGTGTGCGAGAGTGATATCCAATACCGCCCCATACCATAATACCCGGTGCAGGACCAGTGTGGCGGTGCATAACGCAGCTGTTCAGCATCCTCTCTCCACGGTGTCTCCAGACTCGAATGCGACCATCGTGGTGTTGCAGACAGAAGCGTGACTCGTCAGTAAAGACAATTTCATTCCATTCTGCCGTCCACATCCTTCTGTCATCGCACCATTGGCGGCGGAGACGTCTGTGGTTCTGCGTCAAGGGTAGACAAAGCAAAGGACGTCTTGCGGACAGACCACTCTGCTGTAAACGCCGTCGAATGGTACGCGCAGACACTGGATGATGCGTTACAGACAGCATGTGCTGTTCTATGGTTCGTGATGTGACTGAGCGATCCGTCAGTGCCATGTGCACAATTTGCCTGTCATCACGTGAAGTGGTGCGCTGAGGTGGATGCGATCGAACACGCCGGTCCGTCGTACCCTCCTGCATCCAACGATCACATATCCGCATTACAGTTGTTTGGTTTCGTCCAACACGACTACCGATTTCCCTGAAAGATAAACCAAAATCTTGGTAGGCCACAATCCTTCCTCTGTCGAACTCGGATACTTGATCAAAAGATGATCGCTGTTTTCGACGAGGCATAATTGATAGTTTTTTTGAAAAAATCACAAGAAAAACACAATTGCCGAACTTGAAATCGTTGAAATCTCCAAGCCTTAAATAGCGCTTTGATGTGGCGCCACAGGCGCGCGCGATGTGCGTCTGCGCTGAAATTCTAATCATTTGCATATCTCACCTCCGCTAATGCATGTTGTAAATATCATGTTATTTGCATGTTTCCTTCAGGGTGTTGAATTTACAGTGGCCAGCAGTGTATATATATATATATGTATATATATATGTATGTATATATATATATATATATATATATATATATATATATATATATATATATATATATATATATATATATATATATTTATATATATATATACATACATATATATATATATATATATATATATATATATATATATATATATATATATGTGTGTGTGTGTGTGTGTGTGTGTAATAAATGAAATATTATGCCCTCCATTATAGCATTTAAATTCCCTTTCCTAAATCCAATCCCCAGTAACATTACTTTATCGCTTTAAAACCCATAGCAACAGAACTTCCCATAAAATAGCAAACGTTGCATTTCTTCACGTGTATACGTCTGGAGAAAGGCGTGGGTTCGCATCGCGAGCTCCGATTTTCTGCTGACAGTACAAAATAATAGCCACATTTTTTTTTGCCTCTCATGCGTAAGGTTGAAAGGTGATATACACTTCGCTCCGAGCATCTGAAATGGATGGACGTACTTTTTATCGCTGTAATAAAATGATTCGACCCGACTGCTTCAGAATTTTAATTCCTTTCAGGCTGAGTCTAGCTCCAGCCAAGTAAATATGAGCTAGTTTACCTTTTCAGGTTATATATTCTGAACGTGTGTAATGGATATATTACACACACACACACACACACACATATATATATATATATATATATATATATATATATTTATATAATATATAATATATATTTAAAATTAAGATAACTAAAAGGGACAGATGCGACCATTTAATACTCCAATAACCTAAAACAAGATATATTTTTAAGTATCTAAGCAGAAAGAAAGTGGAGGTGGTATAGTTGATGACTGGGGGGGGGGGGTTGTTACGCCCCAACCCCGGTTAAACATGTTTTTCGCCATGGCAACACTCCCGAAGGTCAGCTATAACACCAAGACAGTTAAAAATTTGTTTGAAGAAAATTTTTAAGATCAAACTGACCTGTTAAACCATAGATATTTAATATAGAGTAATCTAAAACTTAATTACATGATGAATAGTGTTTATATCTTTTAATACTAATATATAAATACAGTAAAAAAATACTAAGATACAAAAATACAATAATACTAAAATACTAAAAAATTACACGTTAACAAATACTCTACAAAAAATATTATGATACTAAAATACTTAACTCCACACCAAGCTAGAGTCACGAATCTCATAGCACACACACATTTATAGTCATAGTAGGGATTTTTAATGTCGTATTAAGGAAACTTTTGATGTTGCCAACTTCATGTTAAAACGTTTTTCGCAATCGATATTATTTAAATTAAAAAACTGGGTTAGAATTGACTTGAGGAAATTGACAGGAAAACCCTGGTCAATGGCTAGTGCTATGAATTTATTTATTCTGATGTCCATAATCTTTGTGTTTGAATGTAAACGTTGGCAACGTATTAACTGGTTAATAACTACATTACGTTTAATATTTAAGTGTAGTGCGTTATTCCAATTCATAATCCTGACAGTTTTAAAGTTGTAATATTCACGTTTATTATAAAGACAGTACGATACTAGATTTAGATTAATATTTAAACACAAGTCCAAAAATACCAAATTGCCTTCGCTATCTTTATAAGTCTCCATCAATTTAAGATTTTCAGGGTATACATTAATATCTATTGCATTTAAGTTTTCATTAAAACATATTAGTATATCGTCAACATATCTGAAAAACATTAGTTCGTTAAGAATCATAAGGGCCTGTTCACATAGGAGTCCGTTGCGTTGCGTTAAGGAAAAAATGACGTTGAGACGAAAATAAACCAATCATAGGCCTCCAAATGATTAGCGATGAAATTTTTAACCCATATGATTGGTTTATTTTCGTCTCAACGTCATCTTTTCCTTAACGCAACGCTACAAACTCCTATGTGAACAGGCCCTAACTCCGCGTTCGTAAAAGTGAAGGTAAATATCTGCGAATGCAGACGAGCATCCTCCACCCATCGGTATACCATGTATTTGTTTAAAGAAGTTCCTACCATTATATAGTATTGTTTCATTTAGGACTAGGTCTAGTAGCGCTCGATATTTATTTTCAGTTATATAAGACTTTAAATCATATTGTTCATATAACCCAAGTATAATACTATAGAGATCTTGTAGGTTGATGGAGTTGAATAGATCCGTAAAATCGTACCTTTTAAAGTTAGTTATATCACCTTTACCTTTTATCTGTTTTACTATTTTCAAGCTATTATTTATGAAATATCACCTTCTTTACTTATTTTTTTATAAACGATTTTAAGTATACTTAAAAGTTTATTATTAGCAAGAGTTAAGTATGTATTGCAGCCCACAGTTACAGTTCTAAATTTAACCGGTGACTTATGAAATTTAGGGATTAAGACTAAATAGGGAAACTTTAGATTTTTAATTTCATAGCCTGCACCGCGATATAATGCTTTGATACGATTTTGTATGGTACACTTCATAGAATACTATATATGTATATATATATATATATATATATATATATATATATATATATATATATATATATATATATATATATATATAAATTGTGCTGATGAAATCACAGCTTTGACGTTTAACAATAAACCTGAAGAGAGTGTAAATGTCTCGTAAAAAACAGTAAACTTGAGTTCATGTCACATGTAAATCATCCGCATACTCAAGCAAAAACATTTCCTGTACTTTTACACGAAAGCGGTTAGTTTGATATTTTGTGATTTTAATACTTCTACGTCCCTAAAACGGTCTTATAGACTTTAAGGATAAAATTCCTATTGAATTTAATTTTTAATTTGCAATTTTTTCTTTCGCAGTTGGTTATCCGATGCGAGACATACGCTACTACTGGCTAAAAGGAGAAGATTCTGTAGGCATGTCGAGTGATGTCGAGCTGCCGCAGTTCAAGGTGGTTGGACATCGGCAAAGATCAAAGGAAGTGCCCCTCACAACAGGTAAGAGATGAATATTCATCATTTGTGGATTAATAAGAAACATTCTTAATTTGAAACACACAGGTATGTTTCATATATGAGCGTCGAACTGTATTTGAATAACATTTGTTGTCTAAAGTTCATTTATACCTAAAAGCCATGCGACAAAATATCCTGTTGATTTACAGGTAAGTAACATATTCCTTTTTTTAATCTCTAAGTCATACCTACTGATTCTTGGTTAGTAAAATTGTGAATCCAGGTAAGAGGCTAGTATTTTGATCTCATTTAGTATTTTCATGTTTAATAGTCTTATGTCATTTCATATGAAGTTTCATCAAGTATCATCATTTTATGTTAAATAACATATGGGTAAACTAATGCTTTTATGCAAAGGTTTTGGGGATTCGGAAAATCATCAACTTCAAGAGTTCCTATTGAGTTCTTGAAACCCTTAAACTTGTTCATCTGTTCTTTTTTCGATTTTAAAATATATAAAGCATACCATGTCATAGACACGGAAATTGAAATGGAATGTTGTGATGTGACCAGAATGATACTGTCAATGGGTTAACTTTGATAAATGTTTCGTTATCTTTTTATTATATACTTGTTTAATATAAATAATATTGTTTATTTCCATTAAAGTGCTTTATTTTTTAAAATTTCTGTGTAAAATGTGTATTAAAACTTATAATAAACGCATGTTTATTTGCATGCGAAGTAACTTTATCTAGTTTATAGACGAAGTCCATTCCAAATATAATGAGTAAAATGCAGGTGAATGTAAATTTGAACAATATCATGTGGACATCAAATAAAGTAATGTCATATCTATATAATAATTAATTTAAATCTGCTACATTTATCTGTCATGTTTTTCTTTTTTATATATATGTTTAATTTTATCTCTAAGCTTTCACTATTCCTTCCCTATGCTCAAAAAGTGAATATATACATAAAGGAAGGATCCGGAAATGGGGTTTGGACCACCTCCTTTGTGTATACACATGTATATTGCTTGCACACACACACACCACTCTTCCCATAAACACTATAGAAACTTTCGGAATGAATTACAAAAGTGTATTTAAAGTTATTTTAATAATCATATGATATAACATAGATGCAATACCTGCAAACATACAGCACCAATCATTTTTCAAAATAGCTGCAATTATCTTTCACACGGTCCTTTTTTTCTTTGAGGCCATTCTTCAGTAGAATTACGCAGGGTCTCCATTGGAAGAGCTTCAGCTGCTTGCTGCTAGCTTTCAGCATTGAAATGATGCTTATGGCAAGCCATGCTCTCAGTTACACTCCAAAACTTGTATTCCCAACGGTTGAAACTCAGACGCCTAGAAAACCAGTCAGCGAGATGAAATTAGGCACACTCACCTGAAGCCACATCTGACTGGATTTCGCCTTGTGGGCAGGCCCAGAGTTCTGTTAGAAACTCAACGCTCCATTTTTTTAACAAAGTGCTATTCGAATTCTTTACTACGGAAAAATTTACAAAACAGTATCCTGGTCAATTTTTGCAGATTTTTCACCCCTTTTTCACAAAAAGGGCAGCACCATGGTGCTGTCGTAGTACACCCCCTCCCCCCACACACACAAACACAAAACCATAACTAAAGATGGATAATGTCCCCTCGTGATCTAAAAGGCTTTCCCAGAATCTCAACCCCTGAGAATATAAGCTTTGGAGTGTGACTGAGGACATGTTCTACCATAAGCTTCATTCCAATAATGAAATCTTGATGCTACAGCTACACGTTTCCTATTTAGACTCTGCGAAATTCTATTCATGAATGGCTGTAAAGACAAAAGGAGAGTGGGAAGGTTAATTGTAAGTCTCTTGAAAAATTGCTGATGTTTAAGGAAATGATGATACTTAACTATTCGCAGGTATTGCATCCATGTTATATCATATGATTATTAAAATATGTATTAAAATACTATTGTAGTTCATTCCGAGAGTTGTAACAACATTTATGGAAAAACACTATATATGTATATATATATATATATATATATATATATATATATATATATATATATATATATATATATATATATAATTTGTTTAGAAATTTCCTAGTATCTAGAATATTCTCAATTGTTACTGAGGATTTAAAGCAGAAGTGGGATTAATATTTAATTCATCGCAAATAATATTCACATCAATGCCAGAAAAATTATAATAGCAGTAGCTGTCGAAAGAGGTTTATAGATAGAAAACTGAGGATAAGAAATGTTAAGGGACAAAAATTAAAATCTGAGACAGGGAATTTTATATTAATAGTCCCACTCGAGCACAATAGTTAAGTTCTGTAAAAAAAAAACGTTTCTGAAATCTTTATAGAAATTTAGAATCAATGACTTCTCAATTACTGAGCACTAAAATCAATGTAAATCAGGACTGTATGAGTATGTCAAAAAGATACATTTAATAACAGAACAACAAACCTATTAATTTAATTTTTATGCAATTAATGCATCTGTGAAGTGTATGGCTTTCCTAAATATCAAGTAATTTTTTATTTCATCCGTAATCATTTTATGTTGATGTTGTTGTTTCTAATCCACTGGCATCCAAATATAAATTCAGATTAGATGAGTCTCATCAATCTGAGGGCATCAATCATTGCATTTATATATCAATTAATATTTAAGATAATTAATTTCTGTAATAATGTATACATAAGGTTTTCTTTTTGTCTAACATATGTGTTGGAAATTATCATAGCTTTCTTAGTTTTCTCTAGGTTATTTAAAATAACCTAGCATGATGGTTTTCAGCACCAGTTGATGAGATCCTAGATATAATTGTTGTCTAACTTGGTAGAAGCATTTCTGAAAAAAATCAAATTACATTTCTTTAATGTCCTAGAAGCATTCGGAAAATCTATTGTAGGGAGTGACATACCAATAGTTTTGTTGTATTTAAATATGTTACCTAAGTATTTTAATTTCGAATGTTGCCAATACGCAATTATTATACCTTTTTTTTAAGTTTGACGTTGAAAATTATTGAATCCGCTCTTTCAAAATCCCTTTTATCCCTTTATGACACATTCTTTTCTCACGACTTTACTGAAATACAGAAAACACACAAAACTAAGTGAAATCTTAAAAGTCAAAGAAAACAATCTTTGAACCTTAACGACAACTTTTATTAGTCTCTCTCTAAACTCTATTAGTCTCACCTATTAGTCTATTTGTTACATTTTTCTCTTCAGAATACTTGGGTTCCACTCCGCGCCTTCTCAGTCCTAAATTAAATTGACAAGATAAATGCTCGTGAAAGGGTGTGCCTCAAGCAACTTTCGATAGATTAAAATATATTTATAATCGCTAATTAAATAACACAAGAGTGGAAATGTCCAGCGCTCCAGACAGGTTAGACACGTAGCTATGGAAATGTCAAAGTTTATTCTGTCGGCAAATAATAAAAGTTCTTAATTAACATTTGTGTTTGTGTCATCATTTACACGTTTTTAACTTTAGAAGGAAAACGAAACAATTCTTTGTCAGTATAATATATATTTTCACCTCTTCTCGAATATTTTTTTCTGGTGTCACAAATCCAAGTTCCGTATTAATGTGTTTTCAGAAATGTATGTGCTATTAAAATTTTATCCCACATTCTGTTTAAGTCGTTTAATATATTGTTTAAGAATGAATTTGTTAATTTACATTTTTTAAGTGTTTGAAATCCAGTTTATGTGTGTGTCGGGGAATTACGTATATTTGATTAGATTTGAGATTAAATTGTTTGAAAACAGGAAAGAAAGTAAACCATTCTATCACTAGCATAGTTAAGTAGTCATACTATCAGCCCAAGTTAGTTGAATGAGAAACCCAGGTACGATTCCTTTACCAGCACTCAGTTCTTATATTGATGGTAGAGTGAAAAGAATCTTGATGATGGAGATTAATAAGAGAAAAGTGAAAGGAAAAAATTCTGCGCCAGGATAGCGTACAAGTGCGAGTATACGTCACAAGATAAGAGGGCCTGGTGATAATTTCAGGTCTTGGAAGACCCTTTGCGACTTTAGTTATATTCTGATAAAAGTTAAATGTTACTTTATTTATGTTCACTTAAAAAAATATTCAGGGTTTTTCATCCTTATTACAAATTAATATCATAACATTTGAACTAACTTTTTCCCAAATAAGTAAATATTCAGCAATTCCCTTACCTAATTGTTTGTTCAAAAATTCAGCATTACGAAGTAAGAAAAAACAAAAAATTCTCAAACAAAAGTACTAAAACTGACTTCTTACTCTTTCAGCAGAATCTTTAGATTCATTCCAATTTTCTCAGGAATAACAAGAAGTCAATATACTAATTCAGCATGCATGTTACTTCCTCTAAAGCAGTGGCTTCCCAACCCGTAGAAGCCTGTGGACCACTAAGTCAGAAATTGAACCATGTGCGTCCCCCCCCCCCACACACACACACCGACTTGAGGAGGGGGGGGGACCTTCCGGGAGTATGAAAATTATTTTCTATCGTATTCTAATAATAAAATAACTCCGTTAATCGTTTCAGAAATTTTAATTCAACACCTGATAGTCATCGGATATATTCGGCCCATAGTTCAATGATCATTGATTTCCAAATCCCCGTTTATTTGGCAACTTTTTTGTATGTGGTGCCGGACAACCAGTTGGGAACCACTGCTCTAAAGCAGAGCTCCACAACCTTTTATCTTCCCCGGCACAACAACGTATTTTTTTTTTTTATAATTCCGTGGCACACCACAAGAAAAAGCTTGATAATACATGAATTACAATAAATACGTATATGATTTTATTAGATAGAAAAAACAATAAAACAGCTCTATGTATCAAGATAATTATAATCCTCTAAGTTTTATATAAATCATTTTGAATTGTGCACCAACACAAGAAGAAAAATATAAAGTTATAGTTTACAAGTAAAAAAAAATGTTCTCTTTAAATTTTTATATTAAAATTTGTATTTTGGTCTTTACTTAAGCCTAATAAATCAAAGTTAATTTAAACATAACTAATTTATTGATGAGATATTTGAGCTTGTTTTGATGAACATATGTGCGTTTTATATTTGGCTCTATATTGAAAGAGCTACTCGAAGTTCATGGTCAAGACCCTTTAAACATGATCGTTTGTCATTTTTAATTAGACCCAGTGTCGAAAAACCTTGTTCGCTTAAGTGTGTCGTAGAAAAAGGGGGCAAAACTGCAATGGCCTTGTCAGAAATTTGTGGATATTCTTTCTTAATTGAAATCCAGAAATATGGTGATCGAGCATACACAAAATGTAAGGTAACAACATGTTTTTGTTTTGTGCATAATTTTGACCCAGATAAATTGCATATTAGCAAAAAGTTAGAGGATTATTTTACTTAGAAAAATTTCTAACTAATAGCGGTGGTTAATTTTTTTTATTATTATAATCGATAAAATTATCGCGGCACACTAGTGTGCCACGACACAGCGGTTGCGGAGCACTGCTCTAAAGAAAGCAAGTAAAAAAATGAGTCAATCCTCACTCCTTACAGAGTCAATCCTCACTCCTTACAGAGTCAATCCTCACTCCACTCAACAACCATGAGACCTTGGGAGTGGGAGTTATTTTGGAAACACAAAAATGTATATATTCTACATGCAGCCATATTAACTCGAATATAATCTCTTCGAAAGTAAAATGTATCTCGTTTTTATCGATAAAAGGTTTTCCAATAATTTCTCGTCAAGTGCTACCAAAAATCCGGTTGTTGGAAAAAAAAGTCTTTTGAAAAATTAAATAATTTGCAACATAACGCTTTCAAGTTGCTTGTTTCTAGTTGCTTGTACAAAGTAATATAATGAAGAAAGGATGTTTTTTAAATTAACCAGGTTCAAATTTATTCATAAGATTCCCTTTTATACCTTTATTTATCATATTTTGTGGAATTTAAAATGGCTGAAACAAAAAGACGTAATTATGATAACATTATCTATATATATAAAACAGTTCCGTAACTGACTCATTCATTCATTCATTCATTCATTCATTCACTGACTGACTGACATACAACGCACAGACCAAACCGCTGGACCTAAAGGGCTGAAATTTTGCATGGCGATTCTTCTTATAGTGTAGGGGTGCACTAAGAGAGATTTTTGAAAAATTCTTCTTAGATTTTTTTAAATTAAATTTTTAAGCTGTTTTTTTTACTTTTTTTAAGTTTGCATTTAAAATAATAATTTGAGGGTTATAAAATTTATATCACGAGAAAGATCATAAAAATTCGTTTAAAATGCAATCTTTTTCGAATCTTTACCTTCATTTCCTGATTTTTGGTGAATTTTTAAAGATTAATTTTTAGAATTTAATTTATTAAATGCTGATCACGTGACTTCTTTTTCTGGTACTTTAAATAAATTTATCGTCACGTGCATAAAAACTAAATAGACAAAAAATAATTTTTTTTTTCTTGCTAATGCGGCAGACGATTGGACATTATCCAAAAAAATATTAAAATACAGTAAAAGAAATGTTCTAGAAACTGTACTATATTCTTTAGTATTCTTTATATTAGATTTAATTTGAATATCTTCTTCTACATTATTTTGTCTATAAAAATATCCCTTACGATTTTTTTATAAATATATATATATTTTACATCAATTATATACATTGATCGTCGTATTTATTATACATATATTGGCATTAATTGCATACATTCACCGATGTTTTTACTTTGAATGTACTCCGTAGCGAAGTGCGGGTTTTCAGCTAGTCTATATATATAAAACAGTTCCGTAACTGACTCATTCATTCATTCATTCATTCATTCATTCACTGACTGACTGACATACAACGCACAGACCAAACCGCTGGACCTAAAGGGCTGAAATTTTGCATGTCGATTCTTCTTATAGTGTAGGGGTGCACTAAGAGAGATTTTTGAAAAATTCTTCTTAGATTTTTTTAAATTAAATTTTTAATCTGTTTTTTTTACTTTTTTTAAGTTTGCATTTAAAATAATAATTTGAGGGTTATAAAATTTATATCACGAGAAAGATCATAAAAATTCCTTTAAAATGAAATCTTTTTCGAATCTTTACCTTCATTTCCTGATTTTTGGTGAATTTTTAAAGATTAATTTTAGAATTTAATTTATTAAATGCTGATCACGTGACTTCTTTTTCTGGTACTTTAAATAAATTTATCGTCACGTGCATAAAAACTAAATAGACAAAAAATAATTTTTTTTTCTTGCTAATGCGGCAGACGATTGGACATTATCCAAAAAAATATTAAAATACAGTAAAAGAAATGTTCTAGAAACTGTACTATATTAACTGTACTATATTCTTTAGTATTCTTTATATTAGATTTAATTTGAATATCTTCTTCTACATTATTTTGTCTATAAAAATATCCCTTACGATTTTTTTATAAATATATATATATTTTACATCAATTATATACATTGATCGTCGTATTTATTATATATATATTGGCATTAATTGCATACATTCACCGATGTTTTTACTTTGAATGTACTCCGTAGCGAAGTGCGGGTTTTCAGCTAGTTGAAATATATATAACAATATTGAAGTACTGTATTATAGAATTAAAAGATCATAATATTATCAAATAGATTTTGGTTCTATTGAAGAATAAAAGGAAACTTTTTTTAAAAATGGAGAAACAAAAAATAAAAATTGAAAAAACAGATAAAAGCAAACTCCTCTTAGGCTATTTATTTTCCATCCTTCACAAAATTGTCTTTAGATATTATTTTACGTAAAAAAAAGTAAAGTTAATATACTCTAACGAAAAACTATAATTAAAAAAAAATATGATAACAAACTCATAAGAGTGTTAAAAATTTTTTCAACTTTTCCTAAATTTTCCCGTCGAAAACTGGGTATTAGACTGCGGTACGCTTATTTTCTGATTTATGTCGATTTACATACTCATTACATAGAAAAATTCATTTGCTAATATATTTAATAAACACGATTATATTGATGTATATATGACATATAGATTACATTGTTCAAAGTTAGAATGATCTTTTTCTTCTTTACAAAATAAAAAATTAACAGAATTGGCATCAAAATATGAGAATATTTAAAATAAAATTAACATTGACTCGGATTGGGTGAAAACTTATTTTATTGTAGTGGAGTTATAAAATATTTGATGGAAAAATTTAAGTTTTTAAACTTAATGTTCATCAAACGTTATAACACAGGAAATGACTTGTTAAAAGTCGTGCCTCTATGGTGACAAGCTGAACTGACTAAGATAAATTTCATGGAAAATTTCTGAATATTTCACATGCTGATCAAAATTGTTTGTCTTACATATCTATGATTTGTATGCTAAAACTAAGCCTTTATGATAAAACATAAACTATAAAAAATTAAGATCAATTTCAAACTTCTTCATTACATTAAATGTGAAATCTATAAATGATAAATAAAATTTTCCTGAAATCAATCATTATGTGTAAGAAAAGTGTTCCCATTTTATAATTTCAATTTATTCTTATTAATAACGAAAAAAAACTGGCATTTTCAAGTGCGAACTTGTATTTCAGTACTTGAGAAAGGTTGCATAAATCTGCTCAAAGTAATCAAAATTTATTTATGAGACGAATAGAAAATTACGATGATACAATTTTTTTTAACGAAGTTATACTTTAGTTTCGAGAAACAGAATATCCGAAATATTGTTTAAGATACAAAATCTTCATTAACTATGAAAGCCATCTCCCAAAGAAATATTGCCATTCACTTAGCATTTTTTAAATTTTCAGGAGTACATATATTCTTTATTTAAATATCTAGAAATGTAATGCGTGCCTAAAATGAGATAGAGGGAGGGAGTCTAGGTAGTTTTCTTGAAAAGAGAATTAATACCTTTTTATCAGCCCCGAGGCGTGCATCTAGAATAAAAGACGGAATTAAAAGAAAAATCACTTCAGTATCATTCGAAAAAATAAATTAAAATTCTACCCTTTAGCACTCGGATACTATTCAAGTAAATGAATAAATAATTGAATGGGGAGAAGCGAATGTCAAAGGCTGAAGGTGAAATGGATACTTAGAAATGATAGAAAAACAGATAATGCGAATCACTCTTAGATAATTTAAACGACCTCTTCCAACTTATCTTTTCATACAACTAAATGTTTAAATGAATCAATTTAAGAATGAAAAGAAATAGACTGAACAACAAATGAACATATAAGCATACTTCTTCTCAATTTTAAGTTCTGTTGTGTGTTATTTTCAAAATTTCTAATATCTCACTTCGTACAGGCACTAGTATTTTGTACGCATGACTTGTCACTAGGTCAAACATTTTAGTGATGTTTACTTGAAAGTATTTCGTTAATCATTACTACATATAAATACCCTGCAAAAAGTTTTCATTTTCCTATTTTTATATCGACGTTTAAATACCGGGTACCATAATTAAAACACCCCTACTCCGACCTCTCTATATATTGAACTACTTAGTGTAGAAGCTTCAAATTTTGTACACATACTATTCAAGACATGGGGAAACGGATAATTCGAAAAAAATAGTTCCAGAAACTTTGATGGGGGCCGCTGTACAACAGACAATATAAAAAAAGGCAATAATAATAATAATAATAATAATAATTTTTAAAAATCTTATGCGAAATGCAATTTTTGACAGATTCTGAGGAGCAAGGAGCCCTATTTCCACCTCTGTGGAACAGTGAACACCTATAACTGTCGTATTTGGGACACGGAAAATCCCCGTACCTTGCAAGAAATTCTACTCCACTCAGCAAAATTTACAGCTTGGTGCGAATTTAGAGCCACATTCATTCTTGGATCTTTCTTCTTCGAAGAGGCTACTCGCAATGTCCCTGAGACATGCACCAAGACAAACAGGTACAAAAGGACGCTCGAAACGTTTGTTCCACCCCATTTGCAACAGCGGTGATGTCTTGACTCAATTACTTTCATGCAAAATGGAGCGCCTCCACACATTGGACTCTTTGTACAGCAGTTTCTTCGGCAACGTTTCTTTAATGACAAAATAATCAGTCGTACGTTTCCGAAAACATGGTCATCTTGTTCTCCAGATCTTAATGCGTGGGATTTTTGGCTATGGGGACACTTAAAAAATCTTGTTTATCGGGGACATCTGGTAACTGTGGCTGACTTCCCTCTGCGAAGAAGGTATCCTTCTGCGTGTGAGAAGCATTTCGGACGACCAGTTACGATCCGCAGTTGAACAAGCTGTCTACAGACAGCAGTTTTTACATCTTCAAGAAGGGAACTATCTATATTGAGAAGCATTCCCTCAGTCAATAAGGTCCATGTCACTTAAATGTTTAATACCTTCAAATGAAATGTATTTAAAATGTGTTTTTGTGTCTTTTCAGTCATACCCAGTTGTACAGCGCCACCTATCGGAGTTTCTGGAACAAATTTTTGTTTTTCGCATAATCCGTTTCCCCGTGTCTTGAATAGTATATGTACAAAATTTGAAGTTTATACATTGAGTAGTTCAATACATAGAGAAGTGGGAGTAGGGGTGTTTTAATTCTGGTCACCCGGTATTTTCAGTCTAATTTACTTTCTTCTCAGCTTGAATCTTAAAAAGACTGCAACATTAGTTTTCTGAACAGAATCTACACTGAACTTAGAATTCTAATGAACTAATCCTAACTGGGTTGTTGAAAAAATAAGAACCACGTTTGGAATCATTTAATTTCATTTTTTTTTGTAACTAAACACGGTTTTTCCCACACTCATATAGTTTTGTTTGTTCGCTTTTGTGGTACAGAATATTAACTTAATTATGAATGTATATTTAGATGTCTAATATGAGGTTGTTATCCAACCTTGTAATTACTTATTTGAAAGAACAAACAGAATCGACAATCAAAACTTTTGAATTTGTTTAGTCTTGCTAATATCCATATGACTAACAACTTAAACGGTAAAAGTTCTGAATCACGTAACAGGTGATTTATTACTCATAAATATCAAATACGCAGGAATATTTATCAAAATTATTACTGTCAGTTTTCAGTCTCTGCATTATATTTTTATTAAAGTTACGAAATCCCCCTAATTCATGAATAAATGTACAAGCAAGCATAAAACTATAATAACAATACAAAAATCAATCAAATAGTTCTAATTCTCATCAACATATATAATGATGTCGTATGGCGTATCATCATAGCAAAATATGATAATGAACGAGGATGATTAATAGGCATTTTGAGCCACGGTGATATTTAACTTCGCGATGGTCAGACTGAGACCTACTGTGTAAAGCCAATTCCGCACGGCTACAAATTCATGTGCTAACAAAATGCCCAAGAAGTCGCTTATTTTGTTATCATTAGCCATTGACCAACCCAGGGCCGGTCTCATAGGTGAGGTGAACACCTCAATCGCCTAATTGAAAGAGCCGCCAAAGTGAGACAGATGAAAAATGCGACATTTTTAACGAATAACGAAAATATTTTGATAGTTTAATCTGATGCATGACAAAATTCGTAAATAGGCTAAATATTCGCTGATATTTGTGCATATCTTTTACAAACTGTTGAATTTGAGATCATGAGAAATAAACTTTGAATACACATTTCCAAAAGTTGTTGTAGTTCTAAGAAATCTACGTACACTACCTAAAACTGTAGTAGCAGCTGAGTGCAGTGTTTCTTAACTGAAATTTTTTAGAGAAGTATCCACGAACAATAACCTTAGAGAGATTAAAAGATCTAGCAATATTTTCTATAGCAAAGACATTGCAAAGACGGTATCTAAAATAATTAATTATGGAGATGCAATCAAGTAATTTTCTGTAATAAACTTTTGAAGAAGTATTTAGTAATTATTTTTATTACAAAAGATATTATATTTAAGTTTATTTAATTTTTTTAAGTTCTGTAATTTCAATATTTTTTTATATATTTTAAACAAATAAAACGCTTCAATTAATACAGATTTTTTTCGAAATGACTGTCATTCTAAAATTAAGCTACTTCTAATAGAGATACGTTCATTACTTAGTCTAACCAAAATTTATAAGTGCGCTGTTTTTAAAACTTACCTCAAGTGCCACAATAGGTCAGCACGGCTCTGGCCCTACCCATTCCGCAATCCACAAAGTTTATTCGCGACTTGGTACGGATAAGAGATAAGTTAATGCATGATTAGACTTCATCTCCAAACAATCTGTTTCCAATACAAGAGTTCTACGTTGTCTTCATTGACATACTGCTAGAAATTTTCGGACTTTTGCATTTGTATCACGTACGATTTATATCAGACGATTTATATCATATTTATTTTAGTTGATATCAGACTACATACAGAGCACTACTCATATTTGCCCGCCTATGATACCAATCTTGACTCGCATGTGGTAAAATGATGCTTGTAAGGATGAGACCATAGAGGTTTGGGGCTACGTGTATACATTTATATTAACAGGAAATTGTTTTCTCAATTTTCCTATCCTATGCATTTCAAAGTAAGGAATCTTGAACTCCTAACTTTAAAATAACATGTTTGTCTTTAACACTTGAAAAAAGAATCTGAACTATTAATAAAACCTATCAAAAATTTCTCTCGGATTAAAATTGAAACAACTATGTTTAAAGACTTTTGCTTTAAAAAGTTAAGTTAAATACTTCTTAAATTAGATTACCTTTAATATAATTTTCATGAGTACATCAATATTTTTTAGAACATAATCCTAAACAGAGAAGTTGTCTCAAGGTATAATAAATACCTAAGAAACGGCTTACTTTTCACATTCAGAAACTAGCTTAATAAAATTCCTATATACTGTCCACACTTTCAACCATGTTTGTAAGCTTGTATGTGTGTATGTATGTTAGTATGTATGTGTGTGTGTTTGTGCATGTATGTATACAATGCATGCATGCATGTATATTTGTATATGCATCTATACTATCTACCAATAAGTACTGCATTTGGACACCCATGCAAATGACGATATTTGCGGTCCTGACATACGTGAGTTGACCGTAGATCAGTGGAAACGGGTTCACTGGAGCGACGAATGGAGTTCACGCTATGCCGTTCGGAGGACATAGTCTGGGTCTGGCATCTACCTGGAGAACTCCTCCTGCCAGAATGCATTGTTACCACAGTAAAGTTCGGCGAAGGTGGAATTATGGTCTTAGGGTGTTTTTCCTGGTATGGATCGGGACCCTTGGTCCCAATTCATGGTAAGCTCCACGCCGACTCCTACTGCACTATTTTGGAGGGCAGTGTGCTTCTTACGTTGTGGCAGTTTTACGGGTTGGACCCATGTTACCTTCCAGGACGACAACGCCAGCTGTCATGCTGCGAGGTCCACCATGGATTGGTATGGGAACAATGGGATTAATCTATTGGACTGGCCTGCCCATAGCCCAGACCTGAACCCTATCGAGAACCTCTGGGACGATTTGGATCGTCGAATTAAGGGGTGCAACAACTTTCCAAAATCGATTAAGGAACTTACATGTCTTCTCGAAGTCGAGTGGAAGAAACTACCTCTAGCCGTAATACAAGGACTTGTGAAAAGCATGCCGCGGAGGGTTGAGGCTGTAATTGCCTCTCGTGGAGGCTCTACCAACTATTGAATATGAATAAATTTTGTTTTACTGTTCTATCACAGGTGTCCAAATACTTATTGGTAGATAGTGTATATAAAGGTTTGAAGATGCTTTGGATACAGCATTACATACTCGATAAATCAAAACATATAATCTTGAAACTTTATTTCCTTTAAAAATAGAAAATATATAAGTACCACAATTAGGAGATTAAGCCAGCTCCAAAGTTCAAAATTCAAAAGATGTGCGCTTCTGCCTGAAGCAGGCTTTCATTAATTGAAGACTAGAGAAGCACATTCTAATCTGTCATTTTATTATGTCAGTTGATAGAAATTAAACTTCATTACAGATTTTAAAGCTACCAACACCACCTAATAATCCACAGCGTCATTCCAGTATGGATAAAAGGGCGAATTTCTATATATTACGGGGACATAGTAGCAGTAAAGAAGGGACTTTATATGAATTTACAAATTAATACCGGGCAAAGGACGTGGCTGAATTGTGTAAAATATGGAAGAGACGTTTCTTCAGAGGGATGATTTATACTTGCAGGCAAAAACGCGCAATACACCCACACTTGCACATAAACACAAATATATAAAACACTCAGAAACAAAGAGAACTAAAAATAACTATAACTTATGAAATTTTGAAGTCTTTACACTACGCAACCGAAGACCCCATTAGAAAAAAATTCTTGAGGAATTATTATGATAGTTCTAATGTCGCCCGTATAATGCAACCGAACAAATGATGTACATTTTCTTGAAGCTTTAAATAATTGAATAACAATTAATGTAATATATTCAAAATTCTTCAAATAACCTGAAATCTAGTTCATAAAATTTTAAGATAGAATGTTGCAAATTTCTATATAATTTAGGATTTAGTGTTATATATATATATATATATATATATATATATATATATATATATATATATATATATATATATATATATATATATATATATATATATATATATACAGGGTGTCCATAATTAAAGTCCCACTTTCAAAAGGCTGCAAAAAAAGAACCACTGGTCAGAATGACTTCAAATTTGGACTGAATATACAGGAAGAAGGGGGAAATGATTTGGCATAATAAAACAAAGTTCCAAAATGTTACAGTGCCATCTATTGATACATTTTGGAACTTTTTTATTATGCCAAGTCGTTTCCCCCTTCTTCCAGTATATTCAGTCCAAATTTGAAGTCATTCTGACCAGTGGTTCTTTTTTTGCAGGCTTTTGAAAGTGGGACTTTAATTATGGACACCCTGTATATATATATATATATATATATATATATATATATATATATATATATATATATATATATATATATATATAATATACCCACGATCTTAAGACAATCTCAAACTTTATTTCTCTTAAGAACATTAATAATACTAATCGTTTGATTACATTTTTTATCTGTACTGTACCATTAGTTTTAAATATATGCATAAATAATTCCATATATTTTTATGTGCATGCATGAATGTATAACAATAAGCTATTTCTTGTAAAATTCTTAAGGTTTAAGCTATTAAAATTTCAATTTAAAATTTTTTAACTGCAGTCAGAGATGCGTCAATTTATGATGAATAACAGATCGAGCGCAACCATGACAACATACTTGATAATGAGTTGAAATTAAAAGCCTGATTCCCGCAGCGAAAATTTCGAAACATGTTTCATGCCTTCTTGCACGAAACAGACATCAAGATTCGAAAAGTTTTATAAGTGTCAGAAAAAGCATAAAGCGTATATTCTACTGTCATTTCCCAGCAGAATTTTATGATTTCTAAGGGAGGGAGAATTTGTTATTGGCTTTTCTGATTGTTGATTTCTGCGTATCTGAAATTATGTTTTTATCCGTCCTCTGATAAAGAGAATTCTTTAGCTTTGATTTTAAATAGCTCCTGACATATAGTCCATTTAGTTTAATGTATAAAGTTCTAGAATTTTACTCATAATGCTAGGCCATTTAAAATATAGATTTACTACAAGTTATTATTTTTGAGTTTTGTGGCTGTAACTTACGTATCAATGTCAGACGTAAATCAAATACTTTTTACTTGAGTTCTAAACAAGAGCTTTCCTGGATATGAGTGTATTTTTATCATTAAACTCATTTTTTGTGTTAGGTGAAATTATCTTCCAACTGTGATTGGCATTTAAATGAGACAACAGTCATATACATGTATCTTAAAACTGCTTTACTAACACGACTTTTCAATTATGCCTAGCCTTTATATTGTAAGTTTTTTCTTTGAGGGAAAAATACACATAATAATGATTATGATTGTTTAAATATTTTCATTCGCAAGTATTCAAAATGTTCTTTTCAGTTTAAAGATAGTTTTACCGTTGATGTTTGTGAGTTCTTGTGACCCATGGGAATAAAAAATTGCAATCAAATTTGATTGCTACATTGCAATCAAATGTAGTAGAACATTTTTTGCTATGTTAGTCTACGCTGAGCTCTGCTACTACTAAAATCTCATTATTTCGGTTGTAACTAAACTATTGCTTCACTCATATTAACCTCATTCACGTCAGATGTAAATGTTATAACATCTTAGTAAGACTATTCAGTTTGTATGCAGTTAATATAATAACAGTCTACGGTAAGCGAATGAGTTTTTCAAAAGCTAATATTAAATCTATTTAGCTGTTGAGGGAGGGGCCTATCATTCCAAAATCCACTTTCTGTAATTGTGTAGAGAGTAAGGTTTTCGTCACCTAATATGTGTACGATAGTATTTCTCTGTTTATCCATTCTTGTGCACTTACCATATGGGTGTCTCTAAGTCCTCTGCACAGATAGATATGCAATGAATTTAGGTTCCGTTTAAATGTTGGGAAATGTGAAAATTTTTTAATATTAAAAGTACATAGAATGTCTGAACGGAAAAGGAATTTCATTGAGGCACTGAATTGAAGCTAGGGTTATAAATAATTTTTAAAAAAATTATAGTTTGGCGTACAATACATTTCCGTGGTTGAAATATAACTGAAACACCTCTGAGCTTTTACATCCTCTGAGCTATTCTATTGTTCATCCTGCACAGACAAACATTTAAATTAAATACCTTTGATTGCGTATGTTCAGTTGTCATCCATAAAACCTTACTTTGTTTTCCATAATCTAGAACTTAAAGCATGATTCCAACAATTGAGGGAACGACATGTTGACAAAACTCATTCAGTCATCAACTTCCATAAACATCTTTCGGCGAGTTTTTAAAAATACTTCACTTATACGCATCTGCATCTTCGTAAACCCCTATTTCCTTCAGCTCCCATGAAATGTTAACATATCTTAGTTTACTTCAGAGACCTTTTAAATCATGGTAATGGTACATGGCGATTTGTTAGAGGAAATAAATGATTTTTAGTATGATAATCAATGCATTTAGTGAGAGTTAACTAAATGCAATACATACATCTTCTCATATACACAATAGTATTAAATTCTTATGTAAGGTTTTCGAAATACAGAAAAATATGTAACTAAACTTCTGTTTTGCAAAAAAATTTCAGGTAGTCTCTTCTAACGAAACTACCGCGGGTTATTAACGTAGGATTACTTATTGTTCTTTACCACTTTTGTATGTATATATGTATGTATGTATGTGTTATGTATATATGTATCTATATATATGTACATATGTATATATATGCATATATGTATGTCAAAATTTTGACGCATTTTGGTACATTCCTGTTTAACTGTTTACTGCTTGTCCAAGCGATACAGACTGGGTTTGGCGTGCTGCCAAAATTACAACTCGCGAGATACGGACAAACGATTTTAGCGTCTGAAATTTTGCTTTCCGGAGGACCGTTATATAGGAACGTAATCCTACGTTAAAATATTGAGATTATCAATAGGCAGTTTTGAAAGCGATTCCTCTTGTACACCTCGTACAATTACATCTGTATTGACGATTAGTATGCAACGTTTCCCCAATGCACACATACTGTTATCGATTAAAAAGTCCGATATGTTTCACTGGACTGATTTATTTCTTTGGAAACAATAAGAATGCATTTTTAAATTTGCCTGAGTTATTCTTAATGTATCCTCCAAAATTGCTAGAGCTAACTGATAATTTTTGCTTTATATTTACTCTTTTTCAAAATATGCCACAAACATATTTTAAATAAAAGTTGAATAAATTACAGCAACATGTGTATTTTTATGTACTGCATTTAAAAAAAAATATTATCAAACACTTACCAACATTTAAATTATCATGAATATTTTATTTCACTTCATAACAAATTCCTGTAATCCTAACTGTTGAATTTATGAAGAGAAAGTGTTCCAGTCTGATCATCTCCGGACTTTTCCTTCTTCGATTATATTAACTCTTTTTTATTTTTAATCATAAACTGTTCCCAATGTAATTCTAATAACAGCTGCTGTAGTGAATTGTAGCGCAAGATTTCTATAAATAGATCACTTCCTGTATAGCGCGCATGCGCATCGATTTTCAACATTTCGATTCCCGCGTTAAGTAAATTTTTGTCACTTCGAAAGGGTGCTGCTTACTAAGAGCACATTCTATTTTCATTAAATGTTATTCTTAATATTAATTCTGTTGACTTTCGTTTCTTTTGTCGTTTGATTTAGAAACTTTTAACCACTGAACCTCATGTTGACTACTTCCAGAAAGTAATCATCAGAGGTAGTTCATTTGACTCCAAACCTCTTTAAATATTACTTAATAGTTCGAATACTCAAATTTGAAAAAAAAATTGGATAGGGGACAAAAGTATGTTTATCGTTCCTGAATCTATTGTAATATTTTCTGCTAAATATTTTATATGATAATACTAGCTGAAAACCCGCACTTCGCTACGGAGAACATTCAAAGTAAATTCAACGGTCAATATATGCAATTAATGCCAATATATATATATATGTATAATAAATACAACGATCAATGTATGCAATTGATGTAAAAAAAAACAAAAAAAATATATTTATAAAAAAATCGTAAGGGATATTTTTATAGACAAAATAATGTAGAAGAAAATATTCAAATTAAATCTAATGGAACATACTAAAGAATATAGTACATTTAATATAGTACAGTTTGAGGAATATATCTTTTACTGTATTTTAATATTTTTTTGGATAATGTCCAATCGTCTTCCGCATTAGCAAGAAAAAAAAATTTTGTCTATTTTGTTGTACGCACGTGACGATAAATTAATTTAAAGTACCAGGAAAAGAAATTACATGATCAGCATTTAATAAATTAAATTATAAAAATTAATCTTCAAAAATACACAAAAAATCAGAAAATGGAGATAAAGATTCGAAAGAGATTTCATGTTAAAGGAATTTTTATGATCTTTCTCGTGATATAAATTTCATAACCCTCAAATTATTATTTTAAATGCAAACTTATAAAAAGTTACTAAAACAGCTTAAAAATTTAATTAAAAAAAATATAAGAAGAATTTTTCAAAAATCTTTCTTAGTGCACCCCTGCACTATAAGAAGTATCACCATGCAAAATTTCAGCCCTTTAGGTCCAGCGGTTTGATCTGTGCGTTGTATGTCAGTCAGTGAGTCAGTCAATTACGGAACTGTTTTATATATAGATTAGAGCTAAAAATTATTGAAGTTTTGATTCACATTCTGCAATTTTCTTTTTCTATGGTTTTCACAAGATAGGCAATTTTCGCAGATATTTTACATATTATCTCTTAAATAAGTCTTTTTTCTAGTTTATAATATTAAAAAGAAGACTTTTTATGGATGTAGTTTTTAATGTCGAATCAAATGTGAATCAATCATTAAGAATCAACTGTGTTACCGAATTCATCAACTGCACTGAAATACTTTAAAAATGGATCTACTGGGAACATTTTTGACCGATAATTTAGCTTATGTTAGCTAAAAATTTTGATTCGAGGTTATGCTACTAATCACTAAAGAAGGTACATTTTTGTACACTAATTTTGGTCACCTAGATAGGTTTCTGCCTCTACAAGCACTGTAACACTGAATATATTTTATGAAGAATCGAAAATAAATTCTGTGTGTTATGAAACAGAGTTTAAGAAATTTAAATTGCATAATACATAACAGAATATCAAAGAAAGCTAACCATAATATTCTACCCAAATTGTTTACATTTTAAAATTCTTCCTGAATTTGACTGATTTTGAAGTCGAGTGAGTCCGAACCAACACGGATCCAAAACTGAAATTCTGGTAATTTGTGTATTTTAAATGTAAAGAAATGTTTTGGATAACTATCAATAAGCCTTTTTAATTTTTTAAAACTAAATTAGACCCTAAAAACGTATAGAACACACCATGAGACTCACCATGAGACTCACCTATGGAACACACCATGAGTTTTATTTTAGTATACTTACAACATTTTTAGACCCCCCCCCCCTCCCAAAAAAAAAGATGATTAAAATGATGATTTTTAACTCTTGTACATTTGATTAACGCATTTAAAATATTTTTGTACGTTAGCTATTGAAATACTCTTGGATATCGTTCCCCAAATCTCCGGCCAGACGATAAAATCACTTTTTTTTATCCCTACATGCATACAGTGACGCACCCAGGATTTAATCTCCAGGGGGGGGGGCGAGTTAAACGGATAAAAATATTTATAATACAAATTCAATATTCATAGGGCAATTTCTATTTCTTTGGGGGATCAGGGCCCCTTGTCCTACCCCCTGGGTGCCCCACTGCATGGATACATCAGACACACAGGTGTTTATACTTGCATATACACCATGAGAGGAAGAAATAAACTGAAAAATCTTAATAGAAGCTTTAGATTGTAAAAGTTTATTAGCTTTGTCGGTTCTCTGGTAGAGCCATTCATAATAAAAATTAAAATGTAGGTTTATGAAGACGCTGATCTTAAAATTAAAAGATTCATTATTATTGTTCGTATTACTAAGGAAGAGAAATCTCAATATAATTTTTCAGTGAATAAATTCACTCAATTTCATTATAAAGCTATTTGCTGATTTTTACATTACATTATACATCCTTGCAATTTTTGGTGCCTCAGTTTGCGCCTGTATAGCGCATACATCATGTAAGAAAAACTGATCCGTTATATCTGTCTAGAACTTTCGGTTCCCAGCAAATCTTTCATGCTTATATACATATTATGTGTGTATACATTGTAATAAAACTTTTTAGTTTCAAGTCTGTCGATATTGACGTTCAAATTTCAAGGGAAACCAAAGGAAAAGTTTGCCCAGTCTTTAAAGTTTATACTCCTGTTATAGTTAGATTTCCTTTAACAGCTGCTTGAAGACTGAGCCGTTATAGAAAAACAGCACAAATGGAAATACAAATAATAAAATCTCTATTTACTGAAAGTATTTCAGTTATTTGAGCGAAATGTCTAAGACAATTTTTGATGTCATCTAGAATACACTTTCCTTCCCACCGAAGTAGATTTGTGGCCCTTCATACGTGATAAAAACCACGTGGTACAAAGTAGCAGGTGCCAGAATGTAGGTATAAGCGCAACCAAAATTAATAAGGATGAGTGGTTCACATAAAATTCCTTACTTCCTATTAGAAAAACATATTGATGTGGTTTAAAATAACTACAGAAAGTGTATAGTAAAACTGTCAAGATTCTATTATGTATCTGCATATTCCTTTAACTGTCAATATAGATTTTTTTATCTACACTGTTGGCCATTAAAATTGCAACACTAGGAAGGAAAGTAAGTAGCAAAACTTTACTTATTGTACGTATACAACATAGTAGAATGAAAACATGATTAAGTTTGTAAGCAATTTGGGGGTATACAGGGTCCGATATTAGTACACAAAGCTGCGGCCTCTGGCGGTTAAAACGGCTCTAACCCGGTTAGGCATCGAGTCGAACTGGGCTTGGATGACAGATACGGGCAAGTCATTCCATTCTGCTTCAAGTCTATGCCACACTTCATCAATCGTAGTGTCTGGAGAGCAGTTACAGCCCAGTCTCTCAGCAACCCATGATCAAATATTTTCATTGAGAGATCTGGAGAATGTGCTGGCCAGGGCAACAGTCGAACACCCTATGTGTCGAGGTAGGTCAGGAAACGACGGGCAACCTGCGGTCTTGCGTTATCTTATTGACAGATGACGTCTCCGAGGCCTAGAATTTAGGGCATAGCCACCGGCCTTAAGATCTAAGAAATGTAACGCTGGCTGTACAGATTATCGATGACGTTAATAACAAGAGGTATTCGTGTTGTATACCCAACGGCTGCCCATACCATCACACCAGGTGCAGGGCCCGTATGACGATATCAAATGCAAGCATGCCTTGTGCTTTCTCCTCGGTGTCTCCAGACACGGATATGTCTATCATGATGCTGCACGCAGAACGGGGACTCGTCTGAAAAGACGACGTGGTGCCACTCCTGTATCGAGTTTTTTCGTTGGGTGCATCACTGTCGCCGCGCGTCTCTATGCTACAGACGTCGTCGCACTGTCCGTGCGGATACTTTTCGTGCTGCAAACAAGCTCATTTCCTGACTCAAGGTCTGGGATGTGGCTATACGATCCTGCAAGGCCGACCTGACAACATGTCTGTCCTCTCGGGTGTTAGTTGAAAGAGGCCGTTGAGATCCTGCATGGCGTCCAGTATGACCCTTCTGAACCCATTGATTCTATATTCGCATGACAGTCGTTTGATTCCGACCAATGAGAGTAGCAATATCGCGGAACAAAAAACTGCATTCTAGACAGGCCACGATCCTGCCGCTATCGAATTCCGACACGTTCAGGTAGCTGTTTCTCCCTCTTAACATGAGGGAGGCATAACACGATCTTCTCACAAACAACCAACATTCAAATGCGATTTCCGAATGAGAAACCTGTTGCATAACTTTCCTTTTATACAGAGTTTGATATTGCATTTTTCCCTACTGTGTCGTTAGATGGCGCTTAAATGCTAACCATTTGCATATCCCAGCATCTTCTTTCTTTCATGCGAATTTGACGTTTGTATCATCCCTTCTTCATGGTGTTGCAATTTTAATGACCAGCAGTGTATTTATTTCATCTAATTGCTTATGAATGTTGGTAAACTTATTTTTTACTCTTGACTATTATTGTTCAAACGCTCTCATTAATTATGAATGAGTATGAGCAGTTTTATTAAGAGTGTAAACGTGTATTTTAATTTAAAATGAATTATTTTTTTAGTGTAAAGGCAAAAAATAGAAGTAAAGAGTAAAGAATTCTTTTTTTTAACTGCCGTACTAATTAACGTTAACTGATAGTTGTAGAATAAATTACAATTGACATATAACAAGCAAGAACGCAATAAGAAAATCAAACATTAATACGCACTTGACAATAATGTATATTGTATGAATAAGAAAATGATACTTGACAATGATAATCAGGCAAAGATGATGATACGAAGATAAAAAAAAAAATTACTCACTTTACTGTGCCACACCTCAAAATGAGCTCTATCATTTGCTTTAAGAGAAGGATTAAACAGGTTCCTTTTACTTTACTATCACCTACTCACTTTATAATCTTGATACTATTAAGTGAGGGTTATCTATCGAAACTCGTTTTTCTTTCATAACTAATTCGTGATTAAAGAGAAACTTCTGTCGTTTCTTTCTCAGTCTGTAAACATAAAGCGACAGTTTACTGATATAACGTGCTCTATATAGATTTCCTATAATAATGCAACAGTGGTTGTGTGATGTTCTACAACTTACTATTATTATACTACATCCATAGTTTAAATTTATATTATTTTTTCGAGTTCCATGCGCATAAACCACACCCTAATTTGGCGAATTTATTGGGTTTCACATTAACGTGATGCACAAATTTTGCCCTGCTAAAGAAAAATTTGTTTCATAAACGATCCCCATCTTCGATTTTCAAGTTAAGTGCAGGTTTTATTCAATTTGCGTTGTATTTACATATGTATTCCCATCTTTCCTCTCTGACTTTTTATTTTTTTTATTAATTCACACGACACAAAGTAGATTCCAATACAAATTATTCAAATTCTATCGCGAGCTACTAGGACGAAGATATGTATTAAATTTGGATAAAATATGCTAATGATATGACTGTTATAAAACATTTTGTTCATTATTCATCAGCTATGTGCAAACTTTAAAAAGTTCATATTCAATTCAAACTTGAAAAAAATACTTAAAAAAGGAAGCTTTATTTTAAATTTTTAAGCTTTGATTTTCACTGTATTTTTTTTGTTTGGGAAATCAAAGCCTTTTTTTAACACAATGAAAAGATGTTGCTTTCTGCGGTGGAGATAGTGATATGCGTAAGTGATATAGTGTAGTGATATGGTGATATGCGTCTCCAGATATGCTTACGCATATCTCGAGATATGTTTAAGCATATAATACGAGATAAGAAAGTTATGTATTTGTTACCAATATGCAGACTGGCATTATAGCGCTGAAATTTTGCTCTTATCAAAAAATAAGTAAAGGCCTTGTATTTATTTGTAGATCAAAACACAAAGTAATAAAATTGAGACCGGGTAAGCAAATGGTAGAAATACTGCATAACAATAGAAACCTAACATAAATCTATAAAGTCTAAATCGGAAAAATAAATTTTAAATTTAGATACATATATTCCATTACAATGAATGTCAAATATTATTGAATAATCTAAATGAGGTTCTTAAACTTATCCAAGATAATGAGTATCGTTCAATTATTTTAATGTTGTTGCTGTTGTATTGTATGCATTTAGTTTAGGAGAATCTTTTCGAAACTTGGAGAACATTGATTAAGGGGACAATAGACGTTGAAATCGGCAAAAATTGACCAAAGCATCGAATTTTTGATTTTAATGCTATATTGTTCTACAAATCAAAATTTACCAAATGCAAAAATCCGCATCAAAATCCGATAATTTTTAACGAAGTTATTAGCATTTATATGTTTATAAACAATCCACTAATGCCCTTTAAATTTCACTTTGCATGCAATTTTCTCAAAATGAAATTTTTCTCGATAATGCAAATTTAAAATGTGATACGCGCCATATTTTTGCTTCAAATTACACGATATTTACCATACATTATCTTTATACATACATTAATAAATGTGTGCATGCATTTTTGTTTTAAAGAAGAGTAACTTATAAAAAGTGACTGTTTATATACAAAGAAGTGAAATTTTTGAAAAAAATTCATCCATTAATCGTTTTCACTTCTTTTAAAAAATAAAATAATGAGATATTTGTAATTCAATGCACAGGTAAATTCATTATGGTATAATAAATAAATAAAAAGTAAAATTACTATAAAAAAGTAAAAATTTTGGCGCAAGGGACATTTTAAAATTTAATTAAATTTTTTAAATTTTTAATTAAAAAATTTTTTTCTAAATAAACTAGAAATTTTTTTATGTCGTTTGTATTGCAAATATTAAACTATATTCAGGATTAAAATTTCATATAGATATAATGTAAAATAAAAAAGTTGAATCTCAACGTCCACTGTCCCCTTAAACGTTATTGAAATACCCTCATCATTTGTTTATATTTCTTAGTCAAACAGCACACATATATTCATTAACTTAACCAACAACCTTTAAAATTTTAACAATACAACCCCATCACTCACTACGTTTAATATTTTAAGCTTTGAACGTCTTAAACCAGTAAATGAATAATGGAGGAAGTTAAAGATAACACAAAAGCACAACATATTAGAAATATGAGGCTAGATGTTTTAATAAATGTGATATAGTGAATTATTACAAAACTATTCCTGTAATGTAAAGTTACCATTTTTATCAAATAATATCCAGCTGGAAAACTTCACACCCAAAGCTTAAGTCATACCAGTTTTATGGGTAAAAAATCCACGTTTGCATCCATTTAAAAAATTTAATTTTTTGGAACAGATAAAAAATAAAACAAAGTAGTATAATTAGCATAACTAGTCCTTGAATCTAGATTTGGAAAAAAAGATTTGGAGAGGAGGACTAAATTCTGTTAAAAATTTTATACCTGTTTCAAAGTCCATAATATCAATCAAGTTTTTATGTTTTACTCAAACAGAAGAAAAAAAAGGCTTTGGGATAAAATAATAATATAATACTTATAGGAGATCACAATAAACAGTTTTTTCTGAAACTATATTGACGAATTAATGTACTGCAAATTCAATACATTTTTATTTCAATACTTTTAAATATTTACATTTTTTTCGATTGCTGTAGTTTATTTTTCGAATTTACGAATACAAAAAACTGATAGATATTGTACCAAATCCGAGCGACGGGTAGATATTCTAAAAAGTGAATTTCAAACTCAGAAATAAATATGCCAGTTACCGCAATTGAATAACAGAAATTTATATGACATTAAATCTTCAGTACACTTTTTAACAACTCGCGGAAGAGTAGACAAAATAAAAACGTTGAATCTTCTTTGAAAGCTAACAATTCCAGCACCTACGAACTTTTCGTAACATAAAGGAATTCAGACATAGTAATTAATACAGTAGAGTCCCGATAATCCAAAATGATTGGGACCAGACTATTTTAACGAATTTTTCGGATTAAGGGAAATCTGTCCAAAAATAAACTTAAATTACATGACAACGTGTGATTGCATAAGTATTACATATTACGTGTGATTACAAAGTTTATTTTATAAGGTCTGTCTAAACATAATCAAATCTCGAGCCGAAATGGGTGATAATAGTGCGGAACGCTGCCTAGTATCGTACAACAGAGTGTAAGTAGTTTTAACAAAACGTCACAGTGCTCGACAGTTGGATTTTAGACGATCACCAGATTGTTGAAATGGTTTTGAAAGAACCTGTCAACGTCTCAGACGAGAGTGAAGGTGAAGCAGACGATGATAGCGAGCAGAGGGTATCCCACTCAGACGCCGCGACTGCATTTTTTGTTGCGCTACGTAGAGCAACACTCCACCGCGATACCATTTTTCTGACGCGTTAGCGTAATTTAGCTTCAAGCGAGTAATATTATTCTCTTAGACAAAAAATTTAACAGATTTTTTCAAACCAATGTAGTTTCGTTATAATTAGTTCAGTATATTGTCTAACTTTCAATTTTATCGTAAACATTGAATTTCTTGTTCTTTTGAATTTTGGTTTCAGATTAAGCGAATTTTCGGATTACCGAAGTTCGGATTATCGAGATGATAACTTCCTTCCTTATAAGGACCTCTTCTTATACCAGCCGAGAATAAAATTTTTACAAGAAGAATATCACCTGTTGAAAAACCTCAACCGATCGCATCCAAACCAACTTTAGAACTGAACTTTTTACTCCAGATTCTTTTTCCCCTTGGAAACAAAACCCGTGTTGCCACACCGCTCAACCAAACCATTTTGTAACAATAGACCCAAGAGCAGGATTTATTACTTACTTCATGGTAGACGCGTGAACGTGCTAAACCATTGTTTTTATTTATCGTGGACTCCAAAACATCGCATGCTGGCGATAACACGCCAAGTTGGCCCCAAACTCGTAATATTGCCCCCTCCTCTAAAATACTGAATGTCCCGGACAATCCTTACACTAACAACTACCGTACTAAAATGCTACTACTATATACAACTTTACATAAATAAAAATAAAACATATATCACTATAAACTAAATAAATAAACATGTAAGAATAACAGTTGCAACATTAATAAAATAAAAATGGGCAGCCTAGATCTGCTTGGCAACAGCCTACGAGCCGTGGCCCGTGTATCCTGAAATACTTCAGGACCCACACAATACGTCCCATAGTAAGGAGCGAGCCGGTCGTAATGTACGACTTTCGCTTTGCTGTAAAATATAAACAATAGAAATAAACAAAAATTAAAATTCAAGCATAGACTGCTAAATCACTTTAACATAAAACATATCCTGCAAAGAAAACATAAAACATTTTCAATAGAGGATAGCGCAGAAGCTTCATATCCCCATAATGAAAAAAACAAATAAATAATCCAACAGAGATAGATAAAAATAACTTTTAGGATAGAATTGGCTGCTGTTTCGCCATAACCGTCACTTACGGAATTGGGGTGTGTATGCATCTTTTACTTTGCATTAGGATTATTTGTGTGCTTGCATGTACGGTGCGTTGAGCCCATACTGTAAGTTGTGTTTGTCTTTTCATTTTCTTTTTGACTTATTGCTTCCTTGGGGGACTCGGGGCCTTGGGATGTCTTTTGGGCTTACCTGCATCCTATTCAAAAAGTTCCCCTTGAGGTAATTGATATGGTTAGGCTCCCTGATGACGAGACCTGTCGGTTACCTCTATGTTGTTTTATGGTTCAGTTCCGGCACTTATACAGAATCTTGCCGTTGGTGCGTGGATGCCCAGAGTGCTTGATTTCTGTTTGTTTTTTGTCTATATTCGTTTAATTTTTATCTATCTCTGTTGGATTATTTATTTCGCTTTGCTGTTCGCAGATTTGCGATTTCGCCCAATGACGTCGTTGATTCTTTTGACGACGACGAAAGAACCGCTCAAGTGGGACTGTGGCTTGAGAGATAAACCTTTCCGACGAACGGGGCTCCACAGCCAAACTATGCTTCCTTCCTGGAACTGATGATCTGTAGCTGTCGCGTCGTACCGCCTCTTCATTCTGTCGCTGGCCAAGTTGATCTTGGTTTGTCAAAGGACACCTTCTGGGATGCTGCTTGACCGGAGTGTGGTCCTTCGTGACAATTCGGTGTTGCGTCAAGTTCGTGAGGCCCACATCTGTTGCACGGGCGATCACGGCCTGGAATTCATTGATGAATTTTTCCGCTTCCATTCTTCGTTGATCAGTCAATTCCGCACTCTTCAGTACATCTGCGGTCAAATTGGAGCGCTCGACGCCTGACAGGTCACGCTTCCTACTTTTTCAGGTGACAGGGGTATAAGTTGGCAACATTTCATTCTTCTGGATTTTCTTGGCTTTATCGCTGACATCCACAATCTTGACGGGAACCGTACCTTTCGACTGGTCCACAAGAGTCGCGGCAGCTAAAATACCTCATCTACTATTTTCCGACATGGAGGGTATGGTGCTATCTTGAGTGGCTATGATTTGATTAGATTTGAAATCTATTATGAAATTATTTCTGGTTTAAAAGTCAAACCCGAGAATCATCGGGTCAACAATGCCGGCAATATATGCCGTATGCCGATAACTATTATTCCCGACGCTTATGTGGAGTGCAATTTTTTCAATTCATCTTAATTTTATCCCCGGTCACTGTCCGCAGAGTGATGTTTGGCGGCGTGAAAAGTAGCTTCTCGCGAAGCTCTTGAGCTATAGCCGTCCTGACGATGGTCACGTAAGCTCGTGTGTCAACTAACATGCTATACGGTTGACCATTTACGAACCCTTCAACAAACGGACTGTTCCCTTCTTGATGCATCGACGACACATTCTGTGTATTGCAAGAGGGCTTCTCCTCGTCCTGATGCCTTCACCAATTCAGGCGGCTGGGAACTAATTTCCCTAGGCCTTGGCGTCTTGATTCGTCAGCTTGGCGTGCTAAGCAATTCCTTTTGAAATGCCCCTCCCGCCCGCAGGTCCAGCACTTCAATGGATTTATCCTTGGCGGCATATTTGAATTCATCCCTGCCAAGGCGTCAATTCGTTTTTCTATACCTTCTAAACAGTTTATTGGGTCGTTTTCGGCGGCGGTCACCCCTCTCATTTGTTGACGGTCACGGCGCGTCGCCCTCTGAGCGGCCTCGTACTTCATTGCGTACACCAATGCCGACTTTAAGTCTTTGATATCCGCCTTTCTAAGAGCCCGTTGACTCTCCGTATCGCGTATGGCGTCGACGAAGTACTCCAATGCTAGGTTATCCCTCACCTCCGTCGGACATTCCGGGAAATCTAATTGAGCTAAACCCTCTATAGCCGAAGCGAGTTCCTGAAGTGTCTTTGTTGTTTTCTGTTGGCGGGACTTCAGCTGCAATCGGCTATACTCTTTACGGCATTTCTCGCCAAAACGCATTTCGTGAGCACTCCACAAGGCCTCAAAATTTAATTGATTTTCTACTGTGATGGTTTTCAGCACATCGGCAGCCTCACCACGGAGTGAAGTAGCCAATTGGCAAGCTTGCATCGCAATATCCCAGCCACTGGCAGTCGACGCCATATTAAACTGTGTTTTAAACACCTGCCACGATGTTTTGACGTCGTAGGTAGACACCTTTAAGGCCGGTCGGGAGATTTCGACACCGAGTATACTTCCTCAATGTTAACGTCAGAGTAACAAGGTACAGTGACTCTTCCACGAACGTTTTCTCTAAGCCGTTCATTTTCCTGCTGACGGCCTCTCTAACTTTCTGTTCAATAACAGTTTCAATCGTAGCCTTGAGTTTCAACTCTATAGTGCTGACGCGTTCTACAGTTTCAACCGCCGCCTTGAGTTTCGACTCAATAGTGCCCACGCGTTCTTCCATTTCATTAAACTTCTCGCCCAGGGTCATTTTCAACTGTTCCTGGCTTTCGCTAATTTCCTCTTTTAATTGATTGGCGAGTTGTTTCTGCCTTTCGCCAATTTTTAATTCTAATTGATTGGCGAGCAAATTCTGGCTTTCGCCCATTTCGCCGGCTTTTACTTCTAACTGATTGGCGAGCAGATTTTTGTTCTTACCAATTTCTTCTTTTAACTGACTGGCGATCCGGTTCTGCCTTTCGCCAAGTTTCACCATCGAATCTAGCATTAATTTAAATTGTTCCTTCACTTTTCGGATAACTGGCATTCACTTAAAATATCCCACTTCTGACACCAAAATTGTACGAAATCCGAGCGACGGGTAGATATTCTAAAAAAGTGAATTTCAAACACAGAAATACATATGCCAGTTACCGCAATTGAATTAACAGAAAATTTATATGACATTAATCTTCAGTACACTTTTGAACAACTTGCAGAAGAGTAGACAAAATAAAAACGTTGAATCTTCGCTCGATGTTAACAATTGCAGCACCTAAGAACTTTTCTTAATATAGAGGAATTCAGACATAGTAATTAAAACAATATAACAGTTATTTATTAGTTGCATACAACCTTTAACTTCCTTCCTTCTAAGGACCTCGTCTTATACCAGCCGAGAATAAAACTTTTTACAAGAATAATATCACCTGTTGAAAAACCTCAACCGATCGCATCCAAACCATTTTTATAACTCAACTTTTTATTCCAGACTCTTATTCACCTAGGAAACAAACCCGTTTGCCACACCGCTCACCAACCATTTTGCAACAAGGAGACCCAAGAGCAGGATTTATTACTTACTCCATGGTAGACGCGTGAACATGCTAAACCATTGTTTTTGTTTATCGTGGACTCCAAAACATCGCATGCTGGCGATAACACGCCAAGTTGACTCCAAACTCGTAACAATATCATCAAAATAAAAAATAAGAGCAATAGTTTATTACGCGTTTGGTATCAGCTTTAATAAGATGGTCCCTGCCTAATTATCCCTCGTGTAGCAAAAGATGATCGTGATGCTCTAAATATCGTATGTACCCTAAATGTATTAATAGAACATGCAACGTTATCAAATGTAACGTGATAAGCATGAAATGCACAGACTAGGATTAAACAGTGTGGAGAACCTACAATTTTTAGAAGAGAATTTAGTTTAAATTCTATCATATCTAGATCATCTTCGAATAATTTGTTTGTTATATATTGATGAAACATGCAGTAATGGAAATCTGAGTCATTACAATGTATCGCAAAAACTGAGTTTAATAAAAAGATCAATCTGAAATTCATCAAATTTATTTATATACATTAACTATTAACGAAACAATTTTGTATCAAAACCAGTCTGAAATATTAAATTGAACTAATTTTTTCTTATTGTAATAAATATTGCTTCCTGTTTTGTCAATTTAGTTTCTCCCTCAAACATATTTCGCAGTAGAAAAAATGGGAAAAAAGAATGTCATTTCTAAGACCTCTTTCGGAGATGAACATATTGAAAATTAAATTCATAGAAAAATAGCTGCGAATATTCTTTGTCAGCAATCATCAATTTTATAAGTCAAAGAGATGGTCAATTATTTCTACTCTTGAATTCAAGTTGGAAACCCTATTTCCTTACTCCCAATTACTTAAGGAAAGACTAAGGATTCAATGAGACGATAACTCTTACGAAGAAACCAAATACAAAGGAAAAATATGGAGCCATTAGCTCGTTGTCTTCTCTTTGAAGAAATCGGTAATCCGGTTATATATAAAAAGGATATCAAATTTAGCAGCCATAAGAAGGTCTCTGTATAGATTCGGATTTCTATAAAGTCAAGTCTAGTTAGGAAAACTGTTTTGCTTTTTCCATTCATTGCAAAGCTTTATTGAAGATGTATATCTTCAATAACATGTCAAAATTAATGAAAATTTACATCATTTTTATACTTTAATGTGCGTACACTTGTATTTAGTTTAATTTCTGAATTTATTCCTACATTTGAAATTATAATTTGGTTTTAAGTTTTCATTTCTGAATTTATTCCTAGATTTGGAATTATAATTTGGTAGCTTGCACATAATAAGGACAGAATAAATTTTTAATTTTGACACAGCTAAGCTATAATGCACCATATCTAGGAAATACAAAAGAGTATTTGCTAAGATATTCACAGATACTGGCCGCGTAGTTTGTGATTAACTTTTACAGACGTATTTGCTTGATCAGCCCTATTCAGTCCCTTAATTGAAAGAATTAAAAACCATATTTCATTATTGTACGATTACGGAATGTTACAACGACAAATCATAGATCAAATGCAAAATTAAATTAATGGGAACTGGACATACTTACCAATCACAATAATTAAATATTTTTTTCATAAAAAATGTTCCATTTATTTAATCATCTTTTACAGATTTAGAAAGATACTTTTGAGATTTGTACTAGTCATAGGTTGGTGTTTGGTTTATCTTCTGGTAAAATGTCACCCGCTTCATACACAAAACTTGTACGATCTCTATGAAGTTCAGTTCTTAAATAATTGGCTTAGATTGGATGAAACTAACGTTATACCAGTGGTCATAAACAATAAGCATACAAATGACACCAGTGTGATGTCAGCGGCCATTAAAGTTGTAAATAGACTGAACAACGTGCACAATACAACATAAAGTTTAAGAAATCCAACTTAAAAAGGTTCGGAAGACACTTTTTCCCCCTTTGGGACAATGCAAATTAAATTTTTCTTTTAATATATTTTTATTTATACCTTGAAAAGAATATTTTGTTTAAAAATAACGCTAAAAACAGTAAATGGGGAGGGGAACGACATTGACTAATTGTGCGTGATCTCCTTGTATACCTCCGTAGAGGATTTTCTGATACGCACAAAATTCAAGTCATACATCATGAAATAATCTGACAGTCTAGCATGTTATTGTTCATTAGCCAAATAACCGCTAGAAATTCTAGCATCCTACCATTCAGCCCTAGTTAGGTAACATTAATAAGAAATGGCTGATAATTCAAGGCTAGAACTAATCGACCTATTTCTTTCAGTGTTTTATTTAGTCATTTTCATTAGCGAGATAGCTTTAATGTTAAGAAAAAGTTATCTTTTTAATGTGAAATGTTTTTGGAAAAAATGTCATTTCTTTCGATATCATTTAAATTCTTCCTACTCGATCGAGAAATGGGTTATTTTAAGCTGTCAGTTACTTTTCTATAGAGTGTCATCCAAAAATCCCTACAGAATATTATCTATGAAACGCTGTGAATGTCTTTATTTTAAATTGTTTAAGAAATTATAAAAATATACATGATCAGAACACCAGCCATCGTAGTTACATTACATATACAACAGATTTTTCACTTTATGAAAAGTTTTTACATCAAGGTCAAAAGTTTTTTACATCAAAGTTTAGTATACTCAAGGTCGCAGGTTGGTCGCCCAGCGTTGAATAAAGAAACCATAGTTGCCTGAGAGGCAGATGTTCTCACCCAGGATTCACTACTTTTGTTTTCGATTATTAGAAATGAGTGTTAAACACAAGCAAAGTTTTATTATTATTCTGAGAGATGGACCATCTAGAGAGAAATGCCTCCTGATTTTCTATTGCTCATAATGTATATTTATCATAAACTAGCTGAAAACCCGCACTTCGCTACGGAGTACATTCAAATTAAAAGAAACAGTCAAATCTATGAAATTAATGCCTATATATATATATATAATATATATATCTATATATAAATATATATAATAAATAAGCGATCAATGTATACAATTGATGTAAAAAAAACAAAAAAATATATTTATAAAAAAATCGTAAGGGATATTTTTATAGACAAAATACTGTAGAAAAAATATTCAAATTAATCTATAGGCATACTAAAGAATATAGTACAGTTGAGGAACATATCTTTCACTGTATTTTAATTTTTTTTGGACACTGTCCATTGTCTGCCGCATTAGCGAGAAAAAAAATACTTTTTGTCTAGTTCGGTGTTATTCATGTGACGATAAAGTTATTTAAAGTATGAGAAAAAAAATCCCGTGATCAGCATTTAATAAATTAAATTCTAAAAATTAATCTTTGAAAATTCACCAAAATCAGAAAAATGGAGTAAAGATTCGAAAACGATTTCATTTTTAAAGGAATTTTTATGATCTTCTACGTGTATAAAGTTTATACCTTCAATTATTATTTTAAATGCAAACTTTAAAAAGTTACTAAAACAGATTAAAATTTAATTTTAAAAATCTAAGAAGAATTTTTTTTAAATATTTCCTTGTGCACCCCTACACTATAAGAAGAATCGCCATGCAAAATTTCAGCTCTTTTGGTCCAGTGTTTGGTCGTGAGTTGTATGTCAGTCAGTCAATCAGTCAGTCAGTGAGTCAGTCAGTTACGGAAACTGTTTTATTATATAAGTAAGCATAAACGTGAGGCATTAGTATGTTTTCTTTTCACATTTGTTAACACCTGCTAAATATTTACACAGACGTTTCAAATAACACACTTCTTTTGGCATTCATAAGATAACGTGAAAATATAAACACTCTTTTGGAAACATTAATAAAACACATGTCCGTTTAGCTGAGTTATAACAGCAAGCCACAAACTAAATTTTAAAAACTTTTAAAATAAATTGTAATATGTGTTATTTACAGCGTCAGGATAAATAGATATGAGAATATTTATAAAACTTCTAGGAAAGGAAGCCTGTAATGATTTAGGTTTTAAAATAATAAAATTTGTTCATAAGAGGTTTCAAGTATCATTTCATACTAAACATTATAATTTTTATGTTCCATCATGGTAATTATAATCATGGTGATTATCAAACCTTCATTTCAAATAATTTACATATACACTCAAAATTTTTAATGATAAATGGTATAGTTCAGCTTAATCCTCACTATTAACCAAAACGATAACTATTCTGCATTCAAACTAAGTTGGTTCGCGTATCATAAATTTCATTCAACATCGGACGATTTGTGTAGTGATTTAAACCTGATTTCTGATATCTCATCATTATTAGTTACTAATAGCTATACCTTAATTGGTTCTGTTTGATGAGTAATTTTCTAAATGATTCTAGATATCATTTGACAGCAATATCAAGAGTAAAATTTGAATGGACTTTTTACAATTACTTGTATTTGATCAAAATTCTTTATCATTTGTGATCTGTTGATGTACACTGAGATTAGAATGCAATTTCCTATTTTCTCACAAATACTACTTTATTGTTTTCACGCTTTAATTCTGCCAGACTGACTACTTGTCTATTTCCTATCGGCACTACTTAAAAAGATTATAGCTTTTATAAACTGAATACGGACTACTTGTCTATTTCCTATCGGCACTACTTAAAAAGATTATAGCTTTTATAAACTGAATACGGACTACTTGTCTATTTCCTATCGGCACTACTTAAAAAGATTATAGCTTTTATAAACTGAATACGGACTACTTGTCTATTTCCTATCGACACTACTTAAAAAGATTATAGCTTTTATAAACTGAATACGGACTACTTGTCTATTTCCTATCGGCACTACTTAAAAATATTATAGTTTTTATAAACTGAATACGATCTCAATTATAAAAAACGATTTCTCAAAAACAGCCGTTGACCGCTATTATAATACATGAATATACATTGTAGTCGTGTACATAATTTTGAATTAATTTTTCTGTGCCTAACTACTTAAATTAAAAGGCTTTTATGCAGACATATGCAACACATTCCTAACCATTTGCTATTCTATAAGAATTTTAATAATCCTTTTAGCGAAAGGAGAAATGCATTATACACAAATACCCTAGCATTAATTAAATGTAAAATATGCTGAATAAGTTTTATGCCCGGCTCAAAATCTGTTCTTTCAAGGGACAAAAATAAAACGTCTTTTTTAAGAGGAGAAAGTATATTCTCCTTCATATCCTTTACGCCATTGTGAAGAACAATCCGATGGCTAAATTTAGACAGAGATATTCTAATTATCCTTGCAGCAGAACTAACAGCATACTAATATTCCTGTTCTAAGATTCTTAAAAAAAAAAGACATTGATAAAAGAAACTTACCGGAACGTTTTCCATAATGAGGGCGCAGAACGAGGGCTGCAATTAAATTTTAATCGTTCTCTACCGCGTTACTGTTTTGATCTCGAAGAAAAATGTGAGCAAGATGGAAATGATATTTTGGGGGTGCTCATCATCTCTCTCTTACCCCCTTTTTTGAGTTCCGTGGTACTTAACTTGTTGATACGATAATTATCAGCTTTTCGTGTAATTTCTGTTGCCTCATTACTAATACAAATGGTCATTACCAACATCTTGTGCTCTCTCTTGCTAGGAATTAAAAAGATGCTTAAAATAAATACTTTCTACGCGACGAAAAATTTATATTTACTTAAAACCATTAATTTATTCTGAGATGGGGCAACATTTTTCCCATTTCATCTTTTGAAAGAAATATTAAGTGAAATAGAAAAAAAATAGAAATAAAAACATAATAGTGGCAGAAGCTTAACATTTAGATTTCGAAACTTGAAGATAAAGTTTCTCATCTCAATTTAGAAATATAAACCCTGTTTTGCAAGTTTAAATTGGACAGGTTTTACAGAATTATTTCTGAAAAATTCGCCAAGTGCATCACTCTGACATTAATACATGGATATATGTACGAATAAGCTATAAAATCAACAGATTAAAAATCGGAATGAGCGCTATGTAAATAACACCGTTAACAATATGGATTTTAATTCTATGAAATAGGTACGCATATACATTTGAGACAAATCTGTTATTTATCATGTATAAAATTTATTTTTTATATTAGATTGTTATCTCTCTGAAGAGGTACGTTTGAAATACAGAAGTAGCAAGAGCTGAAATTAAAAATCGCAACTTTAATCGAGACTAAGTTTTTCATCTCACTTTAGAATTTGAATCTGCATTATGCTTTTTGGACTATGTTCTAATTTCATTTATTTTACAGAGTCATGAGGTGAAAAAAGTATAATTTTCATAATATTGAAGCCAATATAGAAACACGTGAATAAAAGAGGAACATGCAGTATCTTAAAATCCACACTACATTTAAGGGGATCTTCAACTGGATTTTTTAAATTTTCACTTTTAAACTATATATAGAAAATGAGAATGATTTATATTCTTTTTGACTACATCGAAAACACTTAAAATTCAAATTATGGATTTTTTTGGTAAAGTAATGCCTTTTTCTCAAAATTCTTTTTCACAAATGCTAGCATTTTTCACAAGGCTCCACGACCATTTCATATTATTTAAAAACCTTAAAGTATTTAATATAAGTTTACCATATCTATATAAACCTAATTGTGCACTGAATCTTTTTTGTATGAATTTAGGCGATATATATTTTTTTTGATCTGCCTATTACTTTTTTATGTTTCGGCATGTTTTACTTTTATTTCATGGTATATACATAAATCTGAAGAATATGTGTAGTTTCAAAGACTGATGCACAGTTTTATGACAAATACTTCAGTTAACAAACCTGAGAAATTAGGAAGAAATCAGTTGAAAATGAATGCGATTAAAGTATCATAAAAAATCCACCAGTTTCAGTATTTTTTGGGGGAAAAACAGGTCCTTTTCTTCCCCATAATACGTACTTATTTGGGAATTCTAAGTGTCTTCAGTGTAACAAAAAAAAAAACGCATTAATTATTCTCATTTTGTATATAGAGTGAAATATTATTTTTTTTCTTTAAAAAAAAGAGGTTGATGGTCCGTTTTACCCTTAAGGAGATGGCTACAAGTGTTGATGTAATTTATAGTTCGTCGTCAGACGGAAGAGCATTAGGTGTAATTGACACTATGGAAGTTTCCAAATGCGAGGTGTGATGCTAACAATATTGTGGATCTTAACCCCTTCCTTCTCGCTCCCGTCAAAATTACGGGGTGAGGTTTCGCCCTCTATTTCTCGTGCCCGTGATATTTCCGGGTTGGAGTGTTCAAAAGTGACGCACCAAAAAGATTAAAACAATCCATTTCATTTACCCTGAATTTTTTTATTTCTTAATTTACATACCAGATGGCAGCACCAGACTATTTATAATGTAATTGGGGATGGTTCTTTGGACTAGATGTGGCAGATCAAGATATAAATGTTATCCTCCGGATAAAATAGGCACTTTTATTACTATTTTCTTGAAAGTTATACTATCGTTAAGGGGTTAACAAGTTGTGTGTTACTGTATGCGTGTACTACAAGTTTCCTGTAAGGCATGAGTAAAATTTAACTCTGAAATCAGCTGTTTATACTGAATTTCGCGCTGTTTTAATAACACAATTTAATAGAGTGCTGCTCTTTACTTCACAGAAATTGACTTCCATATTAAGTGCATTTTTAGGTTAAAGAATGCATTTATTCTCTGGGTGATAGTTTACTCGGATATTTGTATTCAATCATTTTTACAACAAATATACTGCGTTCAATATAATATATCTTCAGAAACTATGGAGAGAAGTTACTCCAAATTGATAAACAATAAAATATTATATTTTTCAGCGAAAATAAAAGTTGTGGTTTTTAAGTTAGAAAAATAACACACAGGCATTAAATGTTTCCTTTCATTCTACTAATTGTATACACATGCACATCAATTCATCTTATATATTTAAGGTATTTTCTTTGTTTGAATGCTTCTCCAAAGTTTATATTCTGTACAGTACAATAGTGTATTTTTAGGAATAGATTTTTCTGCAATTTCCCTGGTAATAGAAATTCGAAGAAAAACAGTTTTACAGTAATCGCTTAAATTTCGCTATAACTGTACTGTACTTATATTTAGATTCTACCTTGCTTCCTTTTTATGGAACTTTTCAGTCTTTATTTGAACTCGAAAAACAAACACGATCTTCGTTACTTTCTTGCGTTTCATCGCCATTTCTCCCTTGGGCAGTTTCCTGGCTACTAGAAAGCTTTATTGAACAGTAACCAGACAAACTTGGGGAAACTACGTGTCTAGTATTTGCCGGTGGTTACTAAACACGCATGGAGATTTACTTTTTACTTCCATGCGTAAATGTTAGCTTTCTCCGCGAAAACAATATTCTTGTTACTTCTATTTCAATCATAAATTTATTTATAAGTGATAAAAAAATATCCCCCTGGTGCCTTCTTTTTAGTGCATTTATTTACATCATGCCTCGTGAATGATTTTATTTACCGCACATAAAAATTGTTATTCATAATTATATAACACATAGACATTTACATTACGAAATTTCTCAGAAATTAAACTAAGATCATTGTTAGTTTTTAAATTATTGTAATTTAAAGGTATTTTAATTTAGTAATTCGAATATAAAGCTTTATTTTTGTCATATGTGCCTATATTTTCAAAAAAATACTGGAAAAGACTTTTTTATGATGTTTTTTTTTTAAATTTTAATGTTTATTTATTTATAATTTTATAAAAGTATTTTATTTATTTTGTATACATTCGTTTTAATTAATAAAGGATGTTGACACTTTTTCCCCTTCATATAGCTAAATGGAGTTGCCATCATCATAAATCTAAAGTTTTGAAATTTCAGAACGTATTAACAAGAAATTCACAAACTTCTTCCCCCCTCTATAGTAATTAATTTAACTTGAATTTATGATCTATGGCATGAATCACTTTTAATTTTCTGTTACGTTATGAAAATCATTAGAATTACATTGTATTGGAGATTTTTGTGCATAAGACAGAAATGTTTCGAGTATAAAACAGCATGTTGGTTTTTTAAACACGTAAAAGGTATTTCTGCTACACTTTTATCTAGATATTATGAGAAAAACTAAAATAATGCGTCTAAAATTGAATCACGTTATTAACTGTCGTTAAATGTAAGCAAGCTGTTTATCTAGAATGCTATATTTCTGGATAAACTTTGATATTCACGTGAAACTTATGAATTAGAGAAAAAATAAACGTACTGCTATGTAAAATCCCCTGTAACATTTGAAATTGACTGCTAATTTTAGGTTACTAAAAATAGCTCTACTTTGGATTTGAGAGCCTTAGGGGAGAACGATAATTAAAACAAAGTGATCATTTTCCAGGAACTGCAGAAAATTTTAAAATTTCATGGTAGTGAATGAAACCGGACACATGGAGGGATTTTCCTATCATAGGGATGGAAGACTAAAATTTATGTCCTCACTGCCGCACAAAGTATGCCACCCATAAATGAAACAAATAAAGCAAGAGAGTGAGAAAAATTAGAATTATGACGATTGAAAAAATAGTTAAAAGAAGTCTGAAAGAGTCTGGGGGAATATTATAAAAAATATCAGAGAAGTCCTATATTAAAAAAAAAATTATTAATGCGGAAATAGTTTAGGCAGCAAATAAAGGTAAAACAGACAGATTATTCATTGAAACTTACCATAAAATTCTACAGGGGGATTCACTCGAAAGGGGTCCCGAATATTCTGTAAAACTCTCGATAGGATCAAGCAGTCTGAACCAAAAAAATGCTCTACATACCTTGACGTAAATGTAATATGTTGCTTTACATGCGATTTAGGAAGTGATCTCCGTTAACCCATATATGGGCTGATAAAAATCCCGTTGCCTCTGACCAAACACAGATCCATGATAAAATATTTGGTGTGTGTTGTGCGATGTTTCGGTTGCGCATAATAGGTTCCATTTTCTTTGACACCACAGTAAAAACACTGATATGAACCTGGGCGATTTGAACAATTCGTGAATCGATTGGATGGTCGCGAGTTTAACAAAAGGTTACTTCCACAAAGATGGAGCAATGTGTCACACATTCGCAAGGAGCATAGAGGTTTCTGAGTGCTTCTTCGGCACTAGGGTAATTTTAAAGGCCACCACGGTCTCCAGATCTGACACCACAAAACTTCTTCCTTTCAGAAAAGTCTACCAGAATAAATCTCGCTCTGTGTCAGATTTGAAAGAAAGCATCCAACGTGCAATTGATGCTATTCCCCCCGATATCGTTGCCAATACGTTCAAAATGTGGCATACAGAAACCAGGATCACTTCTTTCATCGCATCGATTACACATACTTCAATCGATTACACATACGTCAAGGTATGAAGCGTATTTTTTTAAAGATTCGTTGTATAACCGACGAGGACAGAAAACAGCAGATTCTTACTGCCTTACCTGGGTGATTCTTACTGCCTTACCTTTTTTTCCGAAACAAACCCGGAAAGCTAAAAAAAATTATCAAACAATCACAATAAAATATAAATACAATCTGTAACTTGTTAAAGGTTTAAATAAGGGTAATATCCATTATCTCGTATCTCATTATTTACACTGACTTTCTATATATAAAAATATTACCGAAGAACACAAAATCGAATGTATATTACTTACCGTTTTAAAAATCTTAAAAATTACTTTTGTAGAAGAGAAGCGAAATTCAACAGGGCTAACTGACATCGGTATAAAATCGGAAAACGACCTCTGGCATTCAGTCGGTTTGAAGTCGAATTCCAACACCGACGTTTAACCAACCATTCCGACGACGGGCAGTAGGGTTGGGCAACGTACTTGTGCTACTTGGGTTACCCCCAAAAAAGTCTAAGAATTGTGTATTTTTAATGCAATTGATAGCATGAATTTCAGCGACAGAAACCAAAGAGTAATTCAACAAGGATACGTCGGCCACAGCGTTTAGCTTATATGGCATATGAGAACATGAAGACCAGTCGCTGCGTAGCAATTCCTGCAAACTCAGCCGAGGGTGAATTTCACCTGGTAATTTTATGGGCCTGGGCACCGGACGGAAAGTACAGATCTGCCAACCAATTGGGGCAACACGGGGCCCAAGAAATCATAGTGTAATAAAACGTTCTTTACATCTCTTTTTTTTCTTTAACGTATATTTTTTTATCTATTTTACGGGATTTTTAAGCATATTAACTTCATGGGCATGTATGTAATATGTATGCACGAAGGGACGAATAGGATTTTGAGCTGTACTTGCAAATAAAGTCACTTACACGCTGAGTAAATTATTTTATATTCCATTAATTAAACTTCCGTCTATACTGACTAACTTAGATTTCTATGATGAAATTCAAATGAAACTGCCATTTCTTTTTTCTCCTGAGATTTATATCCTATAAATATGATCTACATATCCACGAATTTAAATTTTCATTCGACTTATACACCTTAGTCCAAATTTTTATTCAATATGTCAAGCATGAACAAAATGTGTTTTACATCATATATTCATCACATTCGGAATTTCAGCTTAACACCTTCCAAAGAACAAGCAGTATAGAAAAGTTCTTCCTTATATTGATCAAATTAAATTAATTATTAAATAACTGAATTTATTAAAAATACTGATTCCAATTTCCCATTAATTTCCTATTTCAACTTTACATTAAAATTATTACACATTGTTTTTACATTTTATTTTTTTTTTTGTGAATATCTTTGGAAAGAATATAATTCTGATTCAGTTTATATACTCCATTGAATGATAATGCTCGGTTATAAATAAATTTAATCAAAATATAATTTTTAATTATTTCATAAAGTGTCTGTTGATAAATAAAAAGTATTTGATATGTAAAGAACGGATAAAATGGCAGTAAGGGAAATATCCATTAAAGAAATCCGATTTTTTTTCTATTTTCAAAGCTATTTATGCTTCGTAGATTTGCGTATTCACTGTTCTTTACCCAGGCATTTTTCTTGTTACCAGCAGCTGCCTCAGAGACATTTCTTTCAAGGGCACATATGGTTAAACAAGACGATGATTTAATTGACATTTCTAGCGTGAAAATTGAAGTAGGTTAATAATTTGCTTAAAACTGTAAATGGAATCTTTTTCTTTCGTGCTCTAGTTATTCTTGCAGTTTTGCTTTAAAAAAAAATTTAAATCTCATTTAACATAACCTCGCAGAACAAAAATTTAGAATAGATAGAGGATTCGCAGATTCGGAAGTCAATTCGAGACCTTTTTAACATTATTTAAAATCTTAATTAATATAGTCATTGGCATAATTTATAATACTTTGGGTGAGGGAAGTGTAGATCAATATTTTGAAATCTTGTCACATTTCATGTTTACCTAACTCATTTAAAATCATAATGCAAAGAGAGTAAAATTGTATTTGCGATGTTATTGAAAAAATCAATTGTGTAGTTTACAGTGTTTATGCTGTTATCAAATTAGACAAAGCTTTCTTCAAACCTTGTTTCTTTGCATTTTCAGCACTAAATTTAGCTTGTTTTGGGGGTAATAAAAGCATAATGATACCTAGATAATATTCATACCTTTAAATATACATAAATTATGAAGGCAGAGCACTCACAGACTTCGACAGTTACAATTACACCAAGCCTAAATCTAAAATGATTGTTACTTAATAAAATTTAAACAGAATAATAGTAAACGTTACTTCAAAGTTTTAAAAGAATTTCGTACACACAGATATTTTCCCACTACACATATTAGGTGGTGAAAGGCAAAGTGGTGTAAGTCACACTTTCATTTTTTTTATTTGAGGGCAAAAATGTAATCTCCATGTTCAATTTATAGTGGAATCGCAAATAATTATTATTTGCAATATTATAATAATTATTGGGAATTATAATTTGTTCAATTTATAGTGGATTTTTTTGTAGTTTTTGCAGTAAAACGCTTCTGACTAACACCATTTGACTTACAAACTTACACCACTTAGCCTTTCACAGCGTCATATGTTGGTAATATATAAAAGATAACAGGAATTCTTGATCATAGCCCTTATATCAGGAAAATGATTACTCTTACATGATTCCCTTTCTATCAGGAACGTCATTTATTTGTGTTTCTAAAATGGTATTTTCTAATTATTTAAATGAAGTATTTGAGTATTACAGTGCTAATTAAATTACTCATTTTTAAAAAGCTGCATCGTAACTCTAAATTTTTACAAGATGTTTTACTTCTATTTTACAGAGCTAAAATGAAAAAAAAAATATTCAGGTTAATTAAATCTGAGTCCGGAATGAGAATCATATAGATAAATTTAATTATTTTATTACATAAATATGGTTAAAAATTTTAGCAAAAAGGGTACTGGAATAATAATTCCCTTTTAAAATACTCTATTTATATATTATTCTGAAAAGGCATGTTAACATAATTCCGTAGGTTTAATTTAGAGAAAACCTGTAACGATAATATTTAATCAGTTATTTGGTCGGATTTTCAGGAATTATTTTACTGAATGCTAAGTTCCGTTATTAAAAAACATTTTAATTAGTATTAAAGCCACTTCAAAAATATTTTTATTTGCAATGATACTTTTAAGTCACGTTTCCTTTAATTGAAAGAGTTTTGACCCCATCTATCAATAGACCATTAAAAATAAACTGTTTACTTCCTTTAAATGAGAGTTATAAAATATTCATGACGTGAGTAAAATAAATTTCGATGTTGGCTTATCGACTAATATCTCTATTTTTATTCAACTCTTCCTTTATAGTAAAATTATCAGTAAACTAAACTCCTAGTATCTTCTGGAGATATAAATACGCTTAAAATTTATTTCATTTGAAAAAATCTCATAATGTCCAAATCACTCGTGTATACGATCTCTCAATTGTTACTAGACTGTTTTTATTAACAACAAGGATAAACCAATTGTCGTGCTTTATGTAGTCCTTGTATGCATGTAATAGCTAACAAAAGCAGTATAAAATTGTTTCTTTTTGTCCTACAATAAACTAAAATAAAATTCCCAAATCAGATAATAATTTCATATTATAATAGGATTTACGCCGATATCTAGCAGAGTTTGTACTTACCTATTTACATTAATAATACACAGAGCTATTCATATTATAACTTTTATTTATAGTCTTTAAATACATAGTAACTAAGAAATATTAAAACCACATACATCGGATACAAAAATAAAAAATTACGTACAGAAATATCAGCAATATATTAAATTATGCTCTACAATATAGTTTCATGTAATGTTCTAATTTTTTCTTCTCTATTTTTCGTTTCTCAATTTAAGGGATAATACACATTCGTAACTGTTGAAATGTTGTCCACATATATTATTCAAAATATTATGTGAATACCTGAATTTTCTAAATTTGACTGTGATTTCGTCCTCTGACAGTGCCGATATCTAGCAGAGTTTGTACTTACCTATTTACATTAATATAACACAGAGCTATTCATATTATTTAACTTTTATTTATAGTCTTTCAATACATAGTAACTTAGAAATATTAAAACCACATAGATCGGATACAAAAATAAAAAATTACGTACAGCAATATTATTAAATTATGCTCTACAATATGGTTTCATGTAATATTCTAATTTTTTCTTCTCTATTTTTCGTTTCTCAATTTAAGGGATAATACACATTCGTAACTGTTGAAATGTTGTCCACATATATTATTCAAAATATTATCTGAATACCTGATTTTTCTAAATTTGACTGTGATTTCGTCCTCTGACCTTGCCGATATCTAGCAGAGTTTGTACTTACCTATTTACATTAATAATACACAGAGCTATTCATATTATTATAACTTTTATTTATAGTCTTTCAATACATAGTAACTTAGAAATATTAAAACCACATAGATCGGATACAAAAATAAAAAATTACGTACAGCAATATTATTAAATTATGCTCTACAATATGGTTTCATGTAATATTCTAATTTTTTCTTCTCTATTTTTCGTTTCTCAATTTAAGGGATAATACACATTCGTAACTGTTGAAATGTTGTCCACATATATTATTCAAAATATTATCTGAATACCTGATTTTTCTAAATTTGACTGTGATTTCGTCCTCTGACCTTGCCGATATCTAGCAGAGTTTGTACTTACCTATTTACATTAATAATACACAGAGCTATTCATATTATTATAACTTTTATTTATAGTCTTTCAATACATAGTAACTTAGAAATATTAAAACCACATAGATCGGATACAAAAATAAAAAATTACGTACAGCAATATTATTAAATTATGCTCTACAATATGGTTTCATGTAATATTCTAATTTTTCTTCTCTATTTTTCGTTTCTCAATTTAAGGGATAATACACATTCGTAACTGTTGAAATGTTGTCCACATATATTATTCAAAATATTATCTGAATACCTGATTTTTCTAAATTTGACTGTGATTTCGTCCTCTGACCTTGCCGATATCTAGCAGAGTTTGTACTTACCTATTTACATTAATAATACACAGAGCTATTCATATTATTATAACTTTTATTTATAGTCTTTAAATACATAGTAACTAAGAAATATTAAAACCACATACATCGGATACAAAAATAAAAAATTACGTACAGAAATATCAGCAATATTATTAAATTATGCTCTACAATATAGTTTCATGTAATGTTCTAATTTTTTCTTCTCTATTTTTCGTTTCTCAATTTAAGGGATAATACACATTCGTAACTGTTGAAATGTTGTCCACATATATTATTCAAAATATTATGTGAATACCTGAATTTTCTAAATTTGACTGTGATTTCGTCCTCTGACAGTGCCGATATCTAGCAGAGTTTGTACTTACCTATTTACATTAATAATACACAGAGCTATTCATATTATTATAACTTTTATTTATAGTCTTTCAATACATAGTAACTTAGAAATATTAAAACCACATAGATCGGATACAAAAATAAAAAATTACGTACAGCAATATTATTAAATTATGCTCTACAATATGGTTTCATGTAATATTCTAATTTTTTCTTCTCTATTTTTCGTTTCTCAATTTAAGGGATATACACATTCGTAACTGTTGAAATGTTGTCCACATATTATTCAAAATATTATCTGAATACCTGATTTTTCTAAATTTGACTGTGATTTCGTCCTCTGACCTTGCCGATATCTAGCAGAGTTTGTACTTACCTATTTACATTAATAATACACAGAGCTATTCATATTATTATAACTTTTATTTATAGTCTTTCAATACATAGTAACTTAGAAATATTAAAACCACATAGATCGGATACAAAAATAAAAAATTACGTACAGCAATATTATTAAATTATGCTCTACAATATGGTTTCATGTAATATTCTAATTTTCTTCTCTATTTTTCGTTTCTCAATTTAAGGGATAATACACATTCGTAACTGTTGAAATGTTGTCCACATATATTATTCAAAATATTATCTGAATACCTGATTTTTCTAAATTTGACTGTGATTTCGTCCTCTGACCTTGCCGATATCTAGCAGAGTTTGTACTTACCTATTTACATTAATAATACACAGAGCTATTCATATTATTATAACTTTTATTTATAGTCTTTCAATACATAGTAACTTAGAAATATTAAAACCACATAGATCGGATACAAAAATAAAAAATTACGTACAGCAATATTATTAAATTATGCTCTACAATATGGTTTCATGTAATATTCTAATTTTTTCTTCTCTATTTTTCGTTTCTCAATTTAAGGGATAATACACATTCGTAACTGTTGAAATGTTGTCCACATATATTATTCAAAATATTATCTGAATACCTGATTTTTCTAAATTTGACTGTGATTTCGTCCTCTGACCTTGCCGATATCTAGCAGAGTTTGTACTTACCTATTTACATTAATAATACACAGAGCTATTCATATTATTATAACTTTTATTTATAGTCTTTAAATACATAGTAACTTAGAAATATTAAAACCACATAGATCGGATACAAAAATAAAAAATTACGTACAGCAATATTATTAAATTATGCTCTACAATATACTTTCATGTAATGTTCTAATTTTTTCTTCTCTATTTTTCGTTTCTCAATTTAAGGGATAATACACATTCGTAACTGTTGAAATGTTGTCCACATATATTATTCAAAATATTATCTGAATACCTGATTTTTCTAAATTTGACTGTGATTTCGTCCTCTGACCTTGCCGATATCTAGCAGAGTTTGTACTTACCTATTTACATTAATAATACACAGAGCTATTCATATTATTATAACTTTTATTTATAGTCTTTAAATACATAGTAACTTAGAAATATTAAAACCACATAGATCGGATACAAAAATAAAAAATTACGTACAGCAATATTATCAAATCATGCTCTACAATATGGTTTCATGTAATTTTTTCTTCTGTATTTTTCGTTTCTCAATTTAAGGGATAATACACATTCGTAAGTGTTGAAATGTTGTCCACATATATTATTCAAAATACCTGATTTTTGTAAATTTGGTCCTCTGAGCTTGCCGTGCTAAATACCTTTTTGGTCAGTATTTTGTGATGCGCGTTCTGTGCTTTTGTCTTGGCAGGCAACTACTCCCGCCTGATCTGCGAGATCCAGTTCATCCGCAGTATGGGCTATTACCTGATTCAGATCTACATTCCGGCTGGCCTGATTGTGATCATCTCCTGGGTATCGTTCTGGCTGCACCGGAACGCGACCCCAGCCCGGGTGGCCCTAGGCGTGACCACCGTGCTCACGATGACCACCCTCATGTCCAGCACCAACGCCGCCTTACCCAAGATCTCCTACATCAAGAGCATCGACGTCTACCTAGGCACCTGCTTCGTTATGGTGTTTGCCTCGCTGCTTGAGTACGCGACCGTCGGCTACCTCGGCAAGCGGATCGCCATGCGCAAAACCCGGTCCCAGCTGATCGCCAAGATCGCCGAGCAGCACCGGCAGCGGTGCCTCGCCGCACACCACCACGCCCCGGCCACCGGCAACGACGGCACGCCCGACGCCGCCGTGCTGGTGGCTGCTAACGCCGAGGTGCCTCTCGTCCGGACCGCGGTCACCACCCACCGCTACCGATACGACGGCCTCAACCCTGCCGCCAACCAGGTAACGAATTCTCCTTACATTTCAATAACACCCATACAGCATAGCATCCATTGCACATTCAGTCATCATTTAGTGATAGCTCGCACTTGCCTTCATGACATATACATAAACAGATGTCCATTAACCATATAATCTCTTCATGGACTCAAATTAGTACTATTTCAACGAACTTCTTCTGACATCTAGATGTTCATTAACTATCTCTTGTTTTGCAATGTACTATAATGTAGCACAGAGCACAGCCACGTCAGTTATATATATATATATATATATATATACAGTCGAACCTCCATATATCGAAGTAGCAAAATGCCGGAAAAAAATTCGATATATAGAAATTTCGATATATAGAATTGATCTTAGTTTTATCATAATTCTCCTAAAACATTAAAATTAAAGCTAATTTTCGTATACGAAACCCCATTTCCAATTTATATGCGAATCACATTAAATGAAAGTTAATAACTAAAAAATGAATTAATGTGAAAGATTTATTGAGTACTATATACCTTTAAAAAAACAATAATCCAGACAGTGGTTACAGTGATCGCAGTTACATTCTTTTAAAAAAACTACGAATATCTTGTTGAACTGCCAGTTTTGCGGAAAGTTCATCAAAGAAATGCTCGCATTTATTCAGTTCATTAAAAACTTCATCAGGGACATTTTCCAAGAATTGAAGTCCACGAAGTATTGTTTCAAACGCCAAAAATTGGGAGATTTTATTCTAAAGTGGAATAAGATCTCCCAATATGTCGTGAAAAAAAATTTCGATATGTAGAGATATTTTCGATATATAGAAACAGTTTTTCTATGTAATGAACATGGAGATTTGCTAAGAGTTCGATATATAGAAAATTTCGATATAGGGAAGTTCGATATATGGAGGTTCGACTGTATATATATATATATATATATATATATATATATATATATATATATATATATATATGTGTGTGTGTGTGTGTGTGTGTGTGTGACGCCCACGAGCAATCCACTGCAGGGATTATTTTCTATCTCATGATTATATTGTAGTACAATATATGCAAATATATGTATAAAATTATGCACAGATTTTTCTTTCCGCCTTTTCTTCCCATGATATTTCCCGAATGTATATTTTGTTTTATCCTACTCACGTCGTAGCCCTAATATTTACATACATGTAAAAATATCTCACAATTTATGTTGTCTGTTTCTGTCACACCTATATCTTTCATAATAACAAACAGATATATCTTCGATACATTTTTATTAGCTCATTATTATGTAATTGGACGAAGCATTTTAACCTCGAAGCATAACGAGTGCTTTGTAAGAAATGGCATTGTAGATATCTGAAAGATACCTTATCGTCAGTAATCTAATTTTATGAATCAAGTTCTTTTCCAGGCCAAAATTTGTTAAATATACAGCAATTAATGTGTCCAAACACAGCTGTGAGATTCCTCATGCTATGATTAGACTTTATTTGTCCATTTACATCATACTGCGACTTAATGGTTTTATTGCGAACATCTATGACGTTTTTATTCCAACAGCAAATTGATTAACTGATATTTTCTTATAACTTCTCTTTAATTTTCCGCAGCTGTTTAGAATTTAAATATATTTGCTCACATTCTTAATTTGGGTAATAGATGGTACCATAATACTCATTTGAACGGTGATATAATAGTTACCATATACAATTTTACTATTATGCCTAAATTTGAAGTTTTAAAACTTCTTTTATTTATTATTTTTATGAACACAAATGTATGAATTTATACAACTTAGATAGTTAGGACTTGGATAGTTGTAACCCCCCCCCCCTCAAAAAAAAAAAAAAAAAAAATTGAAAGTGAGATTAAATTTTCCTTCCTTTTTCTTTAGCATATTTCATCACATGCAGAAAAAAGTGATTTTTACAAACAGAAATTTTGCACTTCACGAAAACATGCAAAACAATCAAAAGTAAATTCCATTTGTTGAATGTTTATTTTCCATTTTTATTATTAATATTTAGTTAGATGTACGATTACCTTAGTTACAAGTACTTTCATTTAAAATTACAGCAGAGGGCTAGATCTAGTTGTAAATTAATTTCTTCCAAGTCTGCAGTCCGAAATAGCGTTAGTGATTGCGTGTAACATAAGGATGCTCAAATAATGCGTCTCGAACTGAAATTAAATTTCATGTTTCAAAAATATTTTGTGTGATCACACAGGAAGGAAATCGTAATATTTTCCGAATTTTAGATTTATCCATTGTCGAATAAATGGGAACTATAAGTTTAAGTATGCATAAAAATATTTTGTAAATGATTTTTTACTAGATAAGGAAATTTAACTGTAATTATTTCAAATGTCATAGAAAATATCTCAGTAGCTTTTCTTTTGTTTTTCCCCCTTCGGGAAATATTATCTCCGGGTGAACGAGGATATTATATGTGATTTTTTACCTTTCTTATGAAGTGGCTTTCTGGCTTAATTTAAAAATACAAGCGCCAAAATTATTGAAAAGCTAAATCGTTGTAAAGAGTAATGAAATTATATGTTTATTCTCCTTGTTTGATGGAGCCGATGTGTATACTTCTCATGTGAAAAATAAGTTTATATAACTTTATAATGTGAGTTTATACTCTATAACTGAAGTAATTCAGAACAAAAATAAGGATTAACACTTTTTAATGAAAAAGTAGAAACTTTATTTGTACCAGAATATATCACTAACGAAATTGATATTACTAAAAATCTCCCTTTCACCTCATTGGTACTGTATAACTAATCTCCAAATCTGCCTTTTATATGTCATTTCACTTTCTCTAGCATATGGCATTTTGCTGCAAAACCTTTATCAAAGAGAAATTCAGGGAAAAGTACTTTACTTACTTCTTATCATTCCAAAGTTGTAAAGAGAGCACAAATTTCATGCAGAATAAGTGCATTAAACCTCCAAATTCAAAGTTCCATTTTAATTTTCTAAAAATTCTAATGACGTACAAATGTTTTTAAAGGTTTCGGGTGAAGTTATTAGTAAACGTTCTTTGAAATGTGGGAAAAAATACGTATATCACACTAGTGTGATCAGTATTACAGGCACTGCAAAAGGGACATAAACTGAAAGTTGCTGATTTTACTTTCTATGATAGTCTTTCCAATTTTTATTGTAATATTTGTTTGCGCCTAGCCGTATATGACATCACACAATCAAGAATCGTGTGTCACTGAGAGAGCTCTGCGTCTACAAAATAGCCCTGACAGACATATTCAATCACATGCATTATATAAATCTTACAGTGAAGAAGCTGCTATGGGCCTCGACGCTGATTGGACGGGATTGTATTTAAAAGAGCGAGTATCCTTGTTGATTTACAATAGAACTATCATTATTGTTGGAATTCGTCTAGAAAGGCAGTACTGTCTCCTTTACATTAATAAGTTATAGTTAACATGCCATCGGACAACTTTTTGTAGTTACATTACAATAAGACAATCTGTTAGTTATATGTTTTAATTAAAGTTATAGTTGAAAAGTTTGAGGGAAACATCCAATTTTTGAGGAAAACATCCAAGTTATAGTACAAAACCGGCAGAATATTCTTAAGAAGCTGTTTTACATACTACGTTACTTACAGATTCATAAGTTTATCCTTATCGTCGACCGTTTAGTAAATTGGTAATCTTTATATATAAAACCGTTCCGTAACTGACTGACTCACTGACTGACATACAACGCACAGACAAAACACCTGGACCTAAAGGGCTGAAATTTTGCATGGCGATTCTTCTTATAGTGTAGGGGTGCACCAAGAAAGAATTTTGAAAAATTCTTCTTAGATTTTTTTAAATTAAATTTTCAAGCTGTTTTAGAAACTTTTTTTAAGTTTGCATTTAAACTAATAATTTGAGGGTTATGAAATTTCTATCACGAGAAAGATCATAAAAATTCCTTTAAAATGAAATCTTTTTCGAATCTTTACCTCCATTTTCTGATTTTTGGGGAATTTTTAAATATTAAGTTTTAGAATTTAATTTATTAAATGCTGATCACGAGATTTATTTTTCTGGTACTTTAAATAAATTTATCGTCACTTCCATAACAAAGAAATAGACAAAAAAATATTTTTTCCCTTGCTAATGTGGCAGACGATTGGACATTATCCAAAAAAATATTAAAATACCGTAAAAGATATGTTCCTCAAACTGTACTATATTAACTGTACTATATTCTTTAGTATGTTCTATTAGATTTAATTTGAATATTTTCTTCTACATTATTTTGTCTATAAAAATATCTCTTACGATTTTTTATTAAATATTTTTTTTGTTTTTTTTTACATCAATTATATACATTGATCGTCATATTTATTATACATATGTATATGTATTTATTTTTTTTGGCATTAATTGCATACATTGACCGTTGTATTTAATTTGAATGTACTCCGTGGCGAAGTGCGGGTTTTCAGCTAGTATATGCATAAAAGTCAGAGGACATTCTTTGAACTTCATATTTAATTAATATCGGTTGTAAGATGGAACTTAAAAGCCACTTAATGTAAAAATATCTTTAATTGTATGTTGTATTCAGAAATACGCTGTTATTTTATGCATCATAACATAGTCTTTAAATGTAATTCATTGTAAAGAAACTAATTCCTATTAGGACACATATGGGCGTCTTAAGTGCTACCCAAATAATTGAAAATTCCATGTATAATGACTTCATTATATTAGCAATTTTAGGTAGAAACAGTGTTTCTAATAACATACTTATTAATATGTTTACTACATAAAAAACATAGTTTTTACATAAAAGATAGCAAATAAAATTGCCTTAAGCATTCACATCTTTTTAATCCTCATCTAAACAGATTCGTAAAATGAGTGAAATATGTATCTTCAATTATATGTGTCTCTCTCTAATTTTTACATCTACAAAAGTAACCAGATGTTTTGAAATTAAATTCTATTTAGATATTACCTGAAGAGAATTTTTCTTTTTTAACAGAAAACTTTTAGTGGAATACATCTTCTCCATTCGGCAATTGGTTTTTCCTTGGAAATTCAAATTTTTCTTCGCGGGTGCAGACAATGGAATTCGTAATGCCAAAAAAGCAACTGTAAGAGTAATTATATATACCGCAAGTCTGAAATAGTTCGCCTGACCTAATTTCCTTTTGTCGTCTTTCATTTTGAATAAATGATTCTTTGTTTTCATTAAGATCAAAACTTAATGAAATACTGGCTTATACCTGCTATGGGGCAAGTTTTAATATTGTATTTTTCAACAATATACGGACTACAGAGGCTGTTCGCACATTTTTTAGACGATTTTGGTAAGCGGTAATAAAAAATCGTTTGCTGCAAAAGAAATAATTGCAATTGTACTATGTTTTTAACAGTCAAAATTATCGTCTGCGGCTTGAAAGTTTTGTTTTTATTCAAAATGGCGTTTTTAACAAAGCAGTGGTTCGAAGGCTACATTCATGCTCTTTTCGAAGAGAAATATGCATACCCCGTTATCCAAAAACGATGTGAGAGTCATGGTTTTGTGATATCTAAAGCGTCGATAGGTAATATCGTCAACAAGAAAGGAAAAAAACGTCAAATTGGAGCCTCAAGTGGGACAAAAATTCCAAACAAGTATCCAAGGAAAAAAACGGACATCTTCGACTATTGCAAAGGTACGTTGTTTAATGTTAAAAGAAAATCCCCCTAGTCAAAGGACAGTTGCAAAATCATTAAAATGTTCGGTGTCCACTGTAAACAAAATGATAAACGTTGAAATCTTAAGAAAGCGAAAAATCGCAATGTGCATCGTCTTCTTCGAATTCATATCGCTGAACGCAGGACACGCTGCAGAATTCTATATGAGAAACACTTATCCAAAGAAAAATGGAAAACAATTGTTACAATAGATGAATCATGGGTGTATTTAAATGATTGCAACAAAAAAGAGCCATTTATTATCATAAAAGGGGAGAAAAAAAATGTAAGTACATGGTTCAATGAATCGAAAGAAAGTTTTTCTAAGGGATTCATGATTGTTTCTGGTTTTTCTTATAATGGCAAGTTATAAATAAAGAGAGTGGAAAAAAATGTCAAGATTAACTCCAAATACTATCAGAAACATATTTTATCACCAATTTTTCTGAATGAAATACCATCGCTTTACCCTCAGTGTCATCAATCTGTGAGACTCCATCAGGACAAAGCTAGCAGTCACACATCAAAATCCACTGTAAATTTCCTTAAAGAAATGGAACAAAAAACTGGTATCAAGGCCATACCCTTCACTGATATCCCTACTAAATCTCCCGATGTATCACCTATGGATTTTTGTGCTTTCGGACTTTTAAAATCTGCATTATCCAAACGTCGTCCCAAAACCCTTACAGGTCTCTGGAAAGCTGTTCAGGAGGAATGGGATAGAATACCTCTTCTGATACTTCAAAAGGCATTATTATCCTGGAAATTGCGGTGTCGAAAGATAGTTCAGAATAAGGGATGTCAAATAGAACATTTAAAACACAAGAATTTTATGTAATTTAGTTTTGTGAATACAATATACATCGTCTAAAAAATGCGTGAACAGCCTCTGTATATATGCTACAATTTACAGCATTTTCCCCTTTATCTTTAAAAATGATTATTTTTCCTACTATGAAAACAGCTTGATTACATCCAATATCTCCTGATTTCTAGACAAATGAGCTAAACTATGTAAAACCAAGCCATGTCATGATGCATACGTATTGTATTCACAAAAAATAATTGCACTCTGTTTAGAGAAATTGAAATGATTTTAATGTGAGTAAAACTTACTCATGCATAAATATTCCTAAAATTCATTTAGTATGCTTTGTGGAGAGAAGGTGTTAAGTTATAATTATTTTCAAAAGATATTTCAAAAGAAAATTTTATGATGAGAAGCGTATTTTATCGCTAAAGAAAGTTAAAAACTTGCCTGTTATTTTTTATCATTTCTGCATGGTAAATAATTGATTTTGCTATTGCAAAAATTAATTTAATCCCATTCAAATACAAAAAGAATATTTTGATTTTTTTTATTAGGGTAGGTGTCCCAAATATCTCCTACTCTAACTTTTTTTCGACATTTCATTCATTTTTTAGTTTTTGATTATTTTGGAAACTCAAAGAACATCACTAAGTACTATTTCCTTTGGTATCCTGAGATCAACCAGCTCCAAAACCAGTGTCATTTTAAGGTATGTAGATGAACTGGAAAATTGAAATTTGCAGTGTTACCCAGAGCGGTTCCTAATATCGTCTACCTCTGTTCTTATTACCGCCTACCAGGCGAAATTAGGAAAACCAGTTAAAAGACGTTGCTAGCAAAGTCCTTCTGAGCAAGTTTGGATGCTGGAGTTGTATAAGAGGGGGGGGGGGAGAGAAGAAAAGTAATACCAATAATTTAAACCTATTTTGGCCACTTATACAACTCCAGCATTCAAACTTGTAATACCAATAATTTAAACCTGTTTTGGCCACTTAATCATTCAAACAGATGGAACATATATATTTCCTTCGCTCTCCACTGGCTGCATCACAACATTTGTGATTCCACTCAAAGCAGGAGGTACTCATGAGCCATTCCTGACCACAACCTCCCACTCTCTGCAGATCACATTTTGTATACAGATGATTTCCCTTTCGAGCAAATCACCTGTACATTTTTACTTTGGACAGTTGTAATGCCCGTTTTGTCAACATTAAAAGTTCTGGTAGGGTGGAACTTAATTCTCTCAAGTTCTGCTTTAAGAATTGTGAAGAAAGATTTCACGTTTTCTTCAGAGAACCCTAGGATTTTGGCTCTTAACAATAACTGAGGAGTTCTGATTGTAAATTGGGAAGCATTCCTTTTCAAAAACGAATTCAGTCACTTTCGACCAGCTGAGTTCGTTTTTTTCAGAGAAGGGGTGGGGAAGATTGTTCCTCTATCTGCTTAACATCATTTCGAGTCAAAGCAAACGAATTGGATTCCATTTCCTTGCAGTATTTAACTAGCTCCTTTCCCAAATCATCCGTCAGTACAGGTTTTTTCCAAAGTTTCTTTCTCACCACTATTCTAACCTCCGCAGTTCTATCATTTTTCTCATTCACATATTTTTTAATGTACTCACGAATCGTAGATCTTGGAACGCCAAACTGTTTAGAAGCCTTTCACGTTCCCATTTTTTTTCAGAAATGCCTGACATGCGGCCTGTAGACTAGACGTACTCCATGTCTGTCTATTTTTAATTTCCTTTGGTATCTTATCAAGAGTCCTCCAACAAAAAAGACGGAAATTGTAATAAAATAACTAAAATAAAAAAATAAGAATGCAATACTTAGTTTTTAATTAAAGTAGCTATTCCAAATATCGCTTGGTAGGTGATATTAGGATCAACTTGGTAGGCGATATTAGGAACACAACACAGTCAACACAAAGATGCTAAGAACGAAGTTTAAAACTCAGTTTTTTTCAAAAATATTAGCACCTCTGTATTGTCTGTTTAATGCACTTTCAAATGGTTTAAGCAAAATTTGAATTTGGATGCACCTACCTGGTCATTCACTGGACTCTGATTCTTTGGAGCCAAAGTTTACGAAGACAACAGCCGAAACAACTTCAGATGCCATATAGTTTCTGTTGTCGGTGATAAGAACTTTGTCGCTAGTGTCGCTGTTAGTACAAACCCAGAACTAAGAAGTTATTGCATTTTCTCATACATTGCGCGAATCTTATTTTGGAAACACGAGTAGACGATATTAGGCACAGGGACAATATTTGGACACCCACCCTACTAATATTTATTTTATCAATGCCTAGATTAGGAATATAACAACCATATTCTCTAAAAAAGAACTATAGAAAAACATATGTACCTTTTTTAGGACCAATAAACACATTCACACAGAAATATTGAAGGAATATATCCAATCTGCAAAAATTGTACGTGATATATTATTAATGCTGCCAAATCAAACTCTTTTTTCACTTTACGATATTTTCCATGTGTTAATCAGGTTAAGTAATATTTTCTACCTTATGTAGTCGATACATACCTTTTAAAGGCCTAGAGACTCGACAAACATATCCCTATTTTCAATCATCAGTAGTTACTAAAACAATTTATTCAGAAATATGAACATTTTTCTGTGAGTTAAACACACTTTCTTCTTTATAAATATGTCTCTCAATTTTTTCTACATTGAAAATAAATTTTTTAATTGTTTAAAATTTTAACCATTGCTTTTTCATTGTTATGTAATTTCGCACATGATATCACCAAAACAGTCGGCTAGAATAGCATGAAATTTTATACACGGGCAATATAAACATGTATCATTAAAATGAACTACTATTATGTCATTCCTGCCATAAAAAGTTTAATTACAGTAAAATTTATCGATTTTTTTAAATTTGAAATTAAAAAAACCTTTTTTTCTATGAAGAACTAAACATTTTAATTTCAAAGTTGGTCATTTCAAAGTTATATTATATAACTTAATTTTAAAATTAAAAAATATGCATATTCATTAATATACAGACGAAAGTCTGCGCGCAATGACGTACCAAGTACGGAAATAATAATACATTCTAATTCCAAAAATACAAAAATATTATATAATTCGGAAGAAATATATATATATTATAATAATATATATATTATATAAATTATAATATATATATATATATATATTATATAAATAATATATATATATATATATATATTTTATATATATATATTTTATATATATATATATATATATTATATATATATATATATATATATATTATTATATATATATATATATATAATTATATATTCTCAACTACAACTAAAGATACATAGACCCAACAAAGTGTGCCTAAAAAGTTCAGGCAATGGTTTAAGGTAGCATTAAAAAGATACTGATTTAAATTTAATTTAGTGTATGAAACTGAGTAGAGACGCAACAATAATTAAAACCCGGAGTTGCAAACAGCGAAATTCTGAAATGTAAGTTTTGAAAATGTTATTGACCAAAAAAGGGCACAAATGTTTAGTACTAAATTTCAAACTTTCAAAATATGAAGCAGATTACAATTTGTTTCATATATGGCGGTACAAAAGCCAAAAGTTAAAATATTAATGCATTACAAATTTCAAGGGAGGAAATAAGGAAATGAACATTTCTGATTTCGTAACTGCTATTCGATAGTGATTTCGAATACTTTAGACATTCCTGTCCATTTGAAATGTAATTCTGAAATGTAACTTTTGAAAATGTTATTGACCAAAAAAGGGCACAAATGTTTAGTACTAAATTTCAAACTTTCAAAATATGAAGCAGATTATAATTTGTTTCATATATGGCGGAACAAAAGCCAAAAGTTAAAATATTAATGCATTACAAATTTCAAGGGAGGAAATAAGGAAATGAACATTTCTGATTTCGTAACTGCTATTCGATAGTGATTTCGAATACTTTAGACATTCCTATCCATTTGAAATGTAATTCTGAAATGTAACTTTTGAAAATGTTATTGACCAAAAAAGGGCACAAATGTTTAGTACTAAATTTCAAATTTTCAAAATATGAAGCAGATTACAATTTGTTTCATATATGGCGGTACAAAAGCCAAAAGTTAAAATATCAATTCATTACAAATTTCAAGGGAGGAAATAAGGAAATGAACATTTCTGATTTGGTAACTGCTATTCGATAGGGATTTCGAATACTTTAGACATTCCTATCCATTTGATTTCCAGTGACAAACCACCAATAAAATTAAAAATAAAAGAAGAATTTTAAAAAAAATGTGAGGAAACATATAGTTATCGCCGCCACAACCCCGATGTATCATTCTATATTTAAATCACTGCACGCTCACATAAAAATCACAAGGAAATGTACAAAAGATGCATTCTAATAATAAAATACGTGATTTCAAGTAATAAAGTATTTCATGCTCTTTGATAACAATAAATAAAACTCGGCATGAAGCGAATAAAATATCGAACTCTTACTAGAGGCCGTATTCTGGGTTATGAGGGGTTGTCTAGACTTTAGTCCATAAACTCTACACAACTCCTCAGAATACAAGACGGGGATTAACAGTACTACTATTGGAAAGTAAAACATCCATTTCCCCACAAAGCAGGTAACGAGAATTTCAGTTTATGGATTTTGAAAGAGGAAAAAGAAATGCTCATTATTTTAACGAAATATTAAATAAAGATTTAGTTGATTTTAGATGTTTTTATTTATGGTAATTAGAATTATTGCACATATCACGTATACTATCAGCATTATCTTAAAAAAACTTTTTTTAATTAAGGCGATCTTTTTGTTAATATCATGGTATAGCAACGTAAAAAGTACAGCAAACATTTATATATCCACCTTTACTGAAAATCGCAGCTACGATCTAAAAAATGAGCTTATCGATCTACATGATTCGATTGACCACAGATTTAGTTGAGTTTGTTGACAGCGCTGCGGTCATCTTTTGCTACACGAGGGTTAATTGATATCAGGTTTAGGAACATGTCCTTGTGGTAATATTATCGTGGTGATTTATCATGAATTGACGAGAAATTAAGATTTGGGGGCAAAAGCGTTTCTTTGACGGCTGCGATTAACTAGAGTTAAGACCGACATATGTATTTTTAAAACGAAGAAAACACAAATTTTCTCTGTCAAAAAGAAAGGTGTTTACACGAAGGTAACAAAAGACAAATTTAACTACAGCAGCACAAAATGTATCTTATCAAAAAAGGCAAAGTCCTTTGAAAGAAGTAATCAAAAAAGAAAAGAGGTAACTAAATTGGGCTTGCATGTTCATTCGAAAAGTTGTATAGTAATTTGGTTGCATGAACTTAGTAAAGGGACAAGAATGGTATTCTAAAGATATCATTGTGTTCTGGCTTACAATAGTACGGAGGTCATTTTGCTTCAGTGGTCAGACTTCTCAGTCAATTATATATAGAAAGTTATAAACTACAAGGAAATAGAAAAAAAATAGCTGCCGTTCAATGAGCTTTTATTTAATTTTTCAGATACAGATGAAAAGGGGAACATTTTAATCATACACATCAATATATCCTTCTGGTTTTCATAACTCTTTGGTATGATTTAGGCTTCATATTCTGAGGTGCTATTTAGTGTTTTTCAGTGTTTTTTTAATACTTTGCAAAACTTATACACATACCAGTAATACGTATATCTTATTACTTGTACGACAACTATTTTTCCCCGCTTCATATTAGGAGACTTGTTTTTAAATGTGCTATATTTTCTTAAATAACTGTCTAAAGTAATTTAAACTTTCATTTCAATATTTTTAGAAAACATTTAAAAATTTGCAGCAAATTTTTCTAGACGTTTGTGTCTGTGGAATTTTTTTAAATGTATGATTATTATAACGTGCTGATTATAATCTAATTCTGCAAATATTACTATAAAAAATGAGTTTTATAATGTTAACTCTGTATTATTTTACAATGCTTAAACTTTCTCCAGAAGTTTAAAATTCAATTGCTTAAAGTTGAACAATTTTTAAGATATCAAAAGAAAATAAACCAATTAAACAAATGCTCATGAAGTTTTAAAGAATTTCTCAAAATACTTATCCAAGCATTTCATCACCTGACATATACATGAATTTTTTTTCAATGTTTGTAAACCAATGAAAACGAGAAAATCGATTAAGCCCTTCTGTGATAAAATATTTTGTATTAAATACTTAGATAAGGTATTTGTTTTTCAAATTACAGGTCATTTGGAAGATAACTAATATGTTCTTTTATTTCTTTAAATTCGTACTCACACACTCATATCTGATATTTAATCTCTTTATTAGCTTATTTTTTATTTTCAACACAATTAGGGTATCAAGATATATTCCATATAAATATTAAAATTATTACGAATAAAAATGAAAGTTAGCTCTAATAACTGTAAGTTTCATGTGAAATTTGATTTTGAAAGGAATTTTATTTAAACTACCTGATTTTAAAACATCATTATATTGATATTCATGATAATAATAAACGTTTATGAAGTTTACCTCTGGTAAAATCCTTAAAGTTTTACAAGGAAAAAGCAATGCACTTTGCAAAGAAAATTTATATATTATACATTTCTAAAGATGAATAGAATACATGTTACAAAATAAAGTAGTTGATAGAAATGCTGTTCTATCTCTCCCCATTCATATGGTTTACTTTGTATTTAGTGAAAATTCGGTATTACTAGTTCATTCTGCTTCAGTCAATATATACTGAAATATTTTTTTCATTATTCATTAACAGTTGGGGCATTCATTTAGCTGATTACATTGAACTTTCTCTCAAACTTAAAAGTTCAAATTTCTCTTTCTAGATATTTATAGCTCCAGTAGAAATATATGTCTTATGTATCTATTTCTATATTCTCTCATATATTATATCATCCATATAATAGTTAAATAATTCATAAAAACCCTTATCATTCAAGGTCTTAATTTTACTGTCTTCCATCCTGATGACTCTGTTTTAAAGGTGGAGGATCTTGACTTAAGATTTTAGATTTTTCCCTGTCCACAAAATTTCTTTACGGTTTTCTCGCTTTCATTTTTTTTTGTTTCTTTGACATCATTTTGTCGGGGTGACAAATTAACATTTTTTAATAACAAAGATCACACCGTCAACAATGAATCTCTATTGGCTACTAGAATTGTAATAGGCGAAGGTGGTTCATGTTTCAAAGAAGTTTCTCAGTTCAGTTTAGAAATTAGCTCATCGTTGAAGAGATATGGAGTGCAGATTGATCAGTAAAGCGAGACGAGTACGATAATGTTTGCTTGAGATTGTGAGTTCTGCTGTTTTTAAATATATAGTCAACTAGCAGAATACCCGTGCTTCACTACGAAGTACATTCAGATTAAATACAATGGTCAATGTATGAAATTAATGCCAAAAAACATATTTATAAAAAAATCATGACGGATTTTTTTATAGACAAAATAATGTAGAAGAAAATATTAAAATTAAAGAACATACTGAAGAATATAGTACATTTAATATAGTACAGTTTCAGGAACATTTCTTTTACTGTATTTTAATATTTTTTTTGGATAATGTCCAATCGTATGGCGCATTATAAAGAAAAAATTTTTTTGTCGATTTATTTCGTTGTTATGCACGTGACGCAAAATTAGTTTAAAGTAGCACAAAAAGAAAAGAAACCACGTGATCAGCATTTAATAAGTTAAATTCTAAAAATTAATCTTTAAAAATTCACCAAAAATCAGAAAATGGAGGTAAAGATTCGAAAAAGATTTCATTTTATAGCAATTTTTATGATCTTTCTCATGATATAAATTTTATAACGCTCAAGTTATTATTTTAAATGCAAACTTAAAAGAATGATACAAAAACTGCTTAAAAATTTAATTTAAAAAATTATAAGAAAATTTTTTTAAAAGTCTATCCTTACACTATACGAAGAATTACCATACAAAATTTCAACACTTTAGGTCCTGCTCTTTGGTCTGTGAGTTATCAGTCAGTCAGTCAGTCAGTCAGTCAGTTACGAAACTGTTTTTTATATATAGATAACATGCGTCTGCTAATAAGGGTAAGACACCCTATGCACGTGTATTCAGCATGGAAACGTAAGAATAGAGTTTGTTGTTTTTTTAAAGTAAATCGGACATGAACAGTATAAGCCTCATATTATTATTTATAAATGTTGTCTGATAAATAAAGTTTTTAATACAAGTTTATCTTTCCGCGCCGCTATTAAATACAGTCTCGAAATATACCCGCTACGTAAGGTTCACCATCTAAAACACAAGAAACGTTCAAATGTTGTTATCATGTTTTTTCCGATTTCACAAAGAGAGAATATCAGATTTTCTTTAATATACATTCGGAAAAAATATATCTGGAACACAACTTTTGTGTTAAATTATTATTAAAGTCATATGTTTATTCAAACATAATAAATTTCTATGTTTGATGAAATTGTTGATTTCTCATTTTTATTGATTTCTTAATATTTTTTAGTCTTGCATGAACAATAAAATTTCATTTCATGTGGCTAATTCGCCAGTAAGTCAAATTTTGAAAAGCGACATGCTTAACTCCGTAGATTTGTATGTCATCAAATATTAAGTCATATAGAGCCATCAGTCCTTGCTAGTTTTGACAGCTGTAAATCAATTTATTTAAAATGTAAATATGTAAAATTAGATAATGCATCAATCGTTCTTTTGCTGCTTGTCTGAGATACACGTGTTTAACCGTTTATCATTTAATTATTTTCAAATCACAAGCAGTTTTCGAAATTATGTACATACAATGCATTTGTTATAACACTGTGATAATATTAAGTTCTTGAAATTAAATGTACATTCTAGAGATTATGCTCTCCCTCTTATTAGTAAATTTTGTCATATAAGCATTCAAAATTTCAGTCACTTGACTTCCATCGTTATATTTTGGTCTGTATTTCTGTCTCTAAAAATATATTAAAAAATTTCTTCAAATTCATCCTCAGTAAAACCATTCGCTACCGTTATTAACATAAATAGATATAAACTTACACTTTTATTTAAGAGTATTAAGATAGGAAAATGTATAAATTTTGTAGAAATTCAATACAAATAAAGAAACTAATCTATCCCAGTCCAATATAAATCCATGGACTATAAACTAATAATATTATTGGAAGGATTTAAAGGCTTCACTTCTTTTCCTAAAAGGAAGAAAGTAGATGTGGAGACAAAGATTTTATTTTCAAGCATTAGTAAATAACCAATCATAATGTACGCAATGGTACTTAATACAGCCTACAAGATCCCTACAGAGTTAAGTCAAACATTTTAAATTTATTGTTTTGAATTAAAATCTGTTAAAACCTTCGGTAAACATTCTTTTCTACAACGTCATGAGATTATTCGATATGGTTGTCTCTGAGATAAATTTTCAAAGGCAACAAAAGTTTTCTTTATTGATCTTATTCTAGAAATTTCGGAAATATCCCGAATCGACCACATAATCATTGTGGATTTCAGAAACTTGACTTAGATTGAATTCTCGAGTAGTTTTATCTAAGTACCTTTTGAACCAAACCCAAATCACTTAAATGTTGTCGACTGTCGTGTAACAAAGGGATGTTTTAAAGAGATGACTTAAAAGTGAATAAAATATAAATGTAATAGATAGATTTTTTATATACATTATTCGATTGAAATGTAGAAGTTATGTATTTCCTGAGACTTTGTGCGGGGAAAATTATTTAATTAGAAAATGGGAATGATGACAATATTTGTTAGGTACAAAGACTTGCCAAGTACACAAATTAATTAAGGCGAACATCCACCGATACTAAGTGCTGCGACAGTAAACCATGAACCAAAAGAAAACATAAGATAAGCAAATCTCATACATAACCAATAGTTCGTACTCATAGGTACGAGAAATCCATAATAACCATTTAGCGAACAAAAACTGATAAATCAGCATTTAATGCAGATTTACTTCTATAACAGTGGCATCACGAAAAATCATTGCATATCGGTCATGCAACACCATATTAAAATTATATCTTATTCAGTGCACGATTCATTATACTATTTAACTGCTTTCATCCACCCGACCATTTACCCTTTAATTAAGTTTAATGCATTGCTTTCAGTGAAAATCAGTCAGCCTTAGTGAATAATTGCATTATATCTGAATACATTTTTAAGAAATGACTTCAAGTTTCTTGAAAATAGTTAGCTGATACAAAAGACTGTAAACCATCTGAGGTTGAAACCTCAAATACCAAAAGGAATAAACTTTTAAATCAACAGGGTATTCTTAAATTTGTAAGAATTAAATGTCCCCTCTATGTCAACCAGCTTTTGAGGCTTAGAGAAAACAGGGACAGATATAGTCAAGTGTACACGATTCGAAATTGGTGGATTTTAGCTTTTTCTTATCTTAGTGTCTATCAATATGCAATGTTCTATATTTCTGAAAGATATGAAACACAATTGGCTCAGAACAGCAGAATTTAGGATCCACTGAAAATTTCTTGGTTGCTTTTAAGGAAACAATCCGAACACATCTGCTAAATACATTTAAATCAGAGCTACGATTTCTATTCATTCAAAGTAAATCAAATCATCTGCAACTTTACCTAGGAAATGATATTTAGAAATAGTTAAATTGTCGGAGGAGTCTTTAAAATATTCCATTAAACATTTTTTTCAAAGTAGAAAAATTTTAGACAAAATAGCCCAAATCATGTAGCATTTTCATTAAATATAATGTAAAAAAAAATTTATCTAATAATACATAAAAATGAGTCAATATTTAAAGTAGCGAAAAATTTTAATTCAAATGGTAATTCGATAAATATGGTGGAGGTTTTAAAAATGCTAATTTTCAAGAAAGGGATTTAAGCAAGTCGTACAAAGAGGCACCGAACAGATTTTATAGATGTACTTCACACGTTTCTCGTTAGATGAAGCAGGGCACTTGCGAATTAAGAACTTTTAATGAGTGGCCACAGGATGGTACTCTGCTCCAATAAAATGCAGTTTTTTAAAAAAAAATTTTAATATAACTCCCCTTCCACCTTCATTTTTCTGTTACAATGAAAGAAAAAAAACTGAAGTAGTTTTCCCGGTAAACATACTTTTATCGATTAACAGCGATCCAAGGATCAATCGAATGTTGAAATGTTATTTGATAGTATTTTGAATATTGTAGAAAAAAATTGAAGACCACTGAATCAGTCATAAAATTAAAATCCATAACCTCCATTTTTTGGACGTCTGTCTACAAAGGAGGAATTTCGCTTTTATTGGAACCTATCAACATTACCCTTTATTTTCTTTTAATCGAGTATTACAAAGTGACAAGATGCTTTTTATCGATTAACAGCGATCCAAGGATCAATCGAATGTTGAAATGTTATTTGATAGTATTTTGAATATTGTAGAAAAAAATTGAAGACCACTGAGTCACTCATAAAATTAAAATCCATAACCTCCATTTTTTGGACGTCTGTCTACAAAGGAGGAATTTCGCTTTTAGTGGAACCTATCAACATTACACTTTATTTTCTTTTAAGGGGGCACACTACCTTTGACTACTGGGAAATAACCGTAAACATAATCGAATTCTAGCTACTGAAACTCCAATAATATTAATATATATATAGAATTTTTTTATTTTATATCAAAATTACAATTCTACAGTTATATTTTATACAAAAATAGAACTTGTAAAGCTATAAATAATTTTTAGATTTTTTTTTAAATGTACACATTACTAAAAGGGGAAAAAAATCATTGGAGTTTTCGCGCATCATAAAATTAAGAAATATGCATACAGAAACTATTTTGGTCAAATTAAATTAATAATACACTCAAGTTTAATGTAAAATCAAAAAATATACAAAAAATATAGTTTAAATTGAAAAAAATACATAAAATTTTAAAAATTTTAAAATTTAGCAATTTTTTAAAACATTTTCACATGTAAAAAATTTTTTTACAAATTTATTTTTACTTTTCTGGTTTCAGTATGTAAAGAAGCTTATAATACAAATCTGATAAAAATTTTGTGTGTCTAGCACACATAGTTTGGGAGTAACAGTGCGCGCAATCCAAAAATTCACTTATTTGAGAAAACTGAAGTTAAAGTTGAAATAACATGGCCATGGCAACAGAGTGAGCTTTACATAAACTCTCATAACTCGAGAAATAATGCAAATTTTTTTATGCGGTTTTTTGCATATTGTTCAGAAATGTCCCAGAAATCAAAATATAGCAGAATCCAAAATCGATTTTTTGAAGTTTTAAAGGATGCTCTATTTCTGTTATTTATGTATTTTCTTTTTATATGCACAGTTTAAACAAGTCATGGGAATTCGACAAAAATTTTATGCGCCTATTTCATTTTTCTACTTAGCTCCCACTTTTAAGATTATCGCTTCTTTTTTTTTTTCCTTGGAAGTTTCATTTTCTTTATTACTCAAACAAATACACAAATAAATAAAATAAATGTAACTGAAAGAGAATATTTATTATTTTCATTAAAAAATGCGAAATGATACAGTGACCAATACCATGCTACACTTAAACAAGTTGGCAAAATATTTTTTTGGTGCATTGTTACTAAATTGAGCTTCTTTGTTTGGATGATGTTTAAATCGTATTTTGGTTAATTTATATGCATAAGTTAAACTCTCTAGATATATTAACTCGCTAATAATGAATCCCCCTCGCTTCACCAGATTTGCACTATTATTTATTTTGCACAGATTATTTCTTACTCTGTTCGGGCTACCGTCCAGACGGCTTTGAATTGATTGATTGAGAGGGATAAGTTTCATAAGAGGCACTATTAATTTACAGTCTCCTTCCCCCCTCAAACACACAAAACCATAAAAAATAAAAATTAGTTATTCGTATTAACACCAATCACCACCTGGTATGATATGCATACCTGCATTACAAAAAGATAAATTTTCATGTGAAAAGAAATCGGATGGCTACTTAAGCCTATATATCTGCAATACGAAAAATCCAAATTTCCTGGAATTTGTGTTATTGGTGACATAATAATGCATTATACATTGAAATTATATGAGTGCATGTATTAGGCAGAATTGCACATGTCTATGTTGCAAAATATTCTGTATTCAGTTTAGTCAAAAGATAAGTACAATTGAAATGTTAAACAGGCTTCCGGAGCATATGGTATTGTGGAAAAACTAATAAACCTCTCAATAAACACCAACATTTCCTAAATATAAATATTTATATAAAGAAAATGTGAATATGCACTTTTTAAATATTTTAGCGTGTAATCAACAAAACAATGAAATGGTGAACTTCATACAAGAATATATTAGTAGAATATTTATCTAAAACTCAAAACTAAACTAATCAGCAAAGAAAGAAATACACTAAATATGAACAGTTTTGGAAAAAAAATTGGTAACAGGAAATAGAAATTAAAGAATTATTTGTTTTTTGGACAGTTCAAACATGATTCTATATATCTAAAATCGTTGTCAGCTCCGAGGGACATTAGCAAAAAAAAAAATAAAAAATAAAAAATAAATCTAAAATTAAAACTGAAAACCTCGTATAAACAAAACTGATGATAGATATAGAACTATGAAATGAGACAAAAAGAATCTTATGTCACATGTTCACGTTTAATAATTCAACAACCTCTCAAGAAAGGATATTGAACTATGAAATGAGAACAAAAAGAATCTTATTGCCGGCTATTGTTTAGTATTAATTGAATACCCAAATCGAACCACTTGACACTTGAATCACAGTTCACTTGAATTTAAATTTTTTCTCTCTTTTAACTGCCAAAAAAACCCCTCAAAAGCAGTACATCTTCAAATGATCTATTTACGATTAAAATTTTTGAATTAAGTGTATGAAAAATAGAAAAAGAATTAAAAAATAGACACATGATGAGACATTTCTTTTCAGTGATTCATGTTTTAGGGAGAATGACGCTGTGAAAGAATCACGCTTTGTTTACATCACCAAAGATGGATGACCTCACAGGAGATGCCTCATTAGAATCCAAATAACTCTAAAACTGTTAAAGTAACAGAATAAGTGTAAACAGAAAAAATTATCAGCTTTTAGATCTCTTTCTAAATATGTAAAATTTATGAACTTTCTTTAAAAAAAACATCAATTTTAACTCTTAAACTATGGCGGTTGCTTTTGTATCGGTGGAGTATGCATTTAGAATTGAAATATCTCTAAAACTATTAAGGTAACAGAATAAGTGTACGTAGAAAAGTTATCCGTTTTTAAAGCTCTTTCCAAATATGTAACATTTATGTACTTTCATGAAAAAAAAATACACCGATTTCAACATTTTCAAACATGGCTGGATTTCATAACGAATGCCATACCGGAAACAGTCTACCCGGAATTGTTCCAATTTCCTTTCGACAGACACCGTTTTCCTTTTATTCATATAGATTCATAATCTAAGTCAAACACTCCAAATCATTGCATGTTCTCTGTCATCGTACGTTTCATCGTCCTCTGGGTTTCAGATATTCTTTGCAATGCAGTACTTAATTTTATCCTTCAAAATAGTATATGCTTAAAACAATTGACCAGATTTGTACTTTTGTTTCTTATACACAGCTTCACAAAACCTTGTTTAATATTTAAAAGTGTCATATATTCCAACATAGGACATGTAATCGGCTTAACTTTTTGTTAATTACCAATTAACTCAATATGTTAAAATAGTACAGTATTATCGATGTGTAAATAAGAATAAATATTGCAATTTTCTTAACTGCTTTTTCGTTTCAAGTCGCAGGATATGGCACTAAAGTACAGTATTAATCTCAGCCTCATTATAGAACAAACAATTATTCTATTTATTAGCATATGTGGTCATTCGGACTCTGAGATCACTTGATAGATAATTAGAGTAGAATTCATCTATAAAGTTGGTACTGCATTAGCTTACTTGTAGCTAATAAGGTTTCATTGTGAAAGGCCGGAGTCACGCGCGCGCGCGATGACTGAATTCAAGCCAGCTTTCAATAGGGAGCTGTCGTCAACCGACTAGCAAACTGAATTAACAAGCTGATATTGGATCCGAGATGAAAGCAGCTTTACAGAAGGCAGGGGACAAAGTAAAACACACAGTACAAATACTTGCAAAGAAGTTTTGGAACTCAATCAAGGGCGAGACGCCTTCGCTTTTCGTTACCGCAGTTTGAAAGGAACTCCCTTTGAGAGCAATATGAATAGAAAGATTTCCTTGACAACGAAAATTTACCAAACAATTTACTATTCTGAAAGAGTTTTAACATATATAAGCATGGTTAAATGCTGTGAAATTAAATCTAAAAGTCACTTTCAACGACTAATAAAATTAAAACCCGTGAACAATAATTCTTAAGCGCACTTAAAATCTACTGTGGGTACGTGAGTATATGGACCTTTCATCGTCATTGATTTATTTATTTGAGATTTCGAAAACATTTAGCTCGTTTTTGAAGAGCTATCCGATTAAATTTCGAATGATGCTATTTGTAAAAAATAAATAATTTAAATATGCACAATGTGTATTAACCTGCACGCATCCATGTTCACACATACACACACAAATATATATATATATATATATTATATATATTAATATATATATATAATAAGAAATATTTCTGCAGATTTCTTTCAATGAATCCAGGTTATCTAGTTTAAAAACGCATTAGAATATATTTAATAAAAAAAGAATAAACAAAATAGAGAGAAGTCATTTAAATTACAAAATAATTTGCATTCGAAAGAATAGAAAAATGCAAAATTCCCCATCGTTAAGTAATTTTTAAATTAAGATATGTGCTCTGTTTTTCTTTCCGAATTACCACAAGAATGTTATTAGCCTTTGTCAGGTTCTGAATTGGAGGTAAAAAAAAAACGTGGTCTTATGTTTGCATCGCCTTTTGAATCGCAGTAAACATTAAACTTGAAAGGAAAAATCTCAAGATATGAAAGAATATAATTCATAAATTTAGAGGAAGCAATTACAGAAATGTATAGGATTTCAAATAGAGAATATCACCTTGAATCAAATTAATTATCTCCTTGAAATTTTGAAAAGTGTAAATAAAACAGATTGGTCTTTGTCTATCGTGGAAAAAGATTGGGAATTAAAAGCAATTTTGTATAGTGCTTTCTACCCACATGAGAAAATAATTGTAAAATAGTAAAATAAACCACATATAGTAAAATAATAGAGATGGTCTTATTCCTATAAATAAGACCTTTAGAGGACCTTAGGAGACCTTAGGAGGACCTTAGGAGACCTTTAGGAGACCTTAGATGGTCTTATTCCTTCTTATAAATTTAGAGGAAGCAATTACAGAAATGTATAGGATTTCAAATAGAGAATATCACCTTGAATCAAATTAATTATCTCCTTGAAATTTTGAAAAGTGTAAATAAACAGATTGGTCTTTATCTATCGTGGAAAAAGATTGGGAATTAAAAGCAATTTTGTATAGTGCTTTCTACCCCATGAGAAAATAATTGTAAAATAGTAAAATAAACCACATATAGTAAAATAATAGAGATGGTCTTATTCCTATAAATAAGACCTTTAGAGGACCTTAGGAGACCTTAGGAGGACCTAAGGAGACCTTTGGGAGACCTTAGATGGTCTTATTCCTTCTTATAAATTTAGAGGAAGCAATTACAGAAATGTATAGGATTTCAAATAGAGAATATCACCTTGAATCAAATTAGTTATCTCCTTGAAATTTTGAAAAGTGTAAATAAAACAGATTGGTCTTTGTCTATCGTGGAAAAAGATTGGGAATTAAAAGCAATTTTGTATAGTGCTTTCTACCCACATGAGAAAATAATTGTAAAATAGTAAAATAAACCACATATAGTAAAATAAGAGATGGTCTTATTCCTATAAATAAGACCTTTAGAGGACCTTAGGAGACCTTAGGAGGACCTTAGGAGACCTTTAGGAGACCTTAGATGGTCTTATTCCTTCTTATAATTTAGAGGAAGCAATTACAGAAATGTATAGGATTTCAAATAGAGAATATCACCTTGAATCAAATTAATTATCTCCTTGAAATTTTGAAAAGTGTAAATAAAACAGATTGGTCTTTGTCTATCGTGGAAAAAGATTGGGAATTAAAAGCAATTTTGTATAGTGCTTTCTACCCACATGAGAAAATTATTGTAAAATAGTAAAATAAACCACACATAGTAAAATAATAGAGATGGTCAATTCCATGCGCAACAAAATATAGGCTTTTGTATAATAAAACATATGCTTATACAAACAGAAGTTTAAACAGAAGCTAATTTTAACGCCACTTCATGTATCTGGAAATCATACTTATAATTTTACATTCATTTTTCTTATTAAGATATGAGAAATGATAGATTTATCTGTGGCGTTATGGCACATGTTGATATGTTATTTTTTCACGTTTTCGGCAAATTATAAAAGAAACTTTTGTTGTGAAATATAAAATCGCTCAATTTAAGTTTTTCAATCCAAATATTCTTTAGTTAATACTCATATTCAACCTGAAGCATATGGCTGGTCTTCAATGAAAATATTTTTTCAATTAGGGACTAACATTTTGGGGTGGGTTGTGAAAAAAAGAAAACATGAACTTTTGCCAAATTACGAATATGTTAGTATTTTTTCATAATTCCACTACCAGCTTTTGCCACATTAAAGAGCCAATTTTTAGTGTGCCAAACCCCCCCCCCCCCAAAAAAAAAAAAAAAAAAAAAAAACGCCATGACACCATTCCTGCTGATTCTTATGTAAAATGACTTCCTGAATGCGAATATAACCCCCGTTTTCCCCTATCACCGACTGTTTTCGGGGGAGGTCCCCCTCCTATTTTTATCACTTTTCGATAATAATTTTATGGCCATGAATTTGATTTGGAGGGGTGAAAAGGAATATTTTAGCTGTAAATAATAATAAATAAAAAGTAAAATAATAAATGTGAAATAATAAATGTAAAAAGTAAAATAATAAATGTAAAGAATAATAAATAAATAAGTACCTTCATTTGCTGCTTACTTTCCTTTTGTACTCTGAGGTAAAAGTTTCTTGTACCAAAAACCAGCAGTACTCTGCCAACATGCTCGCATTCCACTTCCCTGAAAATCTCCTCTCGAACTTAGTGATGTCTTGATGGAACCGTTCTCCGTGTTAATCCAAAACTGCTCCTAAATTTTCAATGAAGAAGTCAAGGTGTGAGTGAAGGAAATTCACATTAAGAGACATGTTACACCCCATGGCCTTGTACGCTGGCAGCAATTCCTCGTCATTAGTGAAATAATCATCACTTTTGTTGTTACCCAAAAAATTCTCACATACGTTTTGAAATGCAAGCAAAGCTCGTTTTTCTTTTTATTCAGGTGTACCATAAACGTCTAATCTTCGAAAAGTAGTCTAATCTGAGTGCACACGAAAACTCCTTCCTTGATTTTAGCCTCGCTAATACGAGGAAATTTAGTTTTAAAAAATTGGAATGCATCACCTGTCTTCAGTGGCGCACACATGATTTAATCTTGGGAGGGGGCGAGTAGAACGGATGTAAATATTTATAATGCAAATTCAATCTGTATAATGCAATTTTTATTTCTTTGGGGGGGGGGGCTGGTCCAGTTGGCCCACCCCCTGTGTACGCACTGCCTGTCTTGTCCGTTGCTATCACAAACTGTTTTATCAATCCGAGTTTGATGTGCAAAGGCGGCAAGTAAATATTTTCCTTCGGGACCAGTGGATCACGAGCAACATTTTTCTGACCGGGAGTAAAACTTTCTCTCAGAGGCCAGTTACGCACGATGTAATGTGTGTCTCGATCTCGGCTGTCCCATTCACATAGGAAGCAGTAGTATTTTGTGAAGCCTGATTGCAGGCCCGTGAGTAGAGCAACAACTTTTAAGTCAGCGCAATGCTTTCAATTATAATTATGATAACTGGTTTTATCAAGGTTTTCGTACGTCTCTTTCATATCCACAGAGTATGCAACCGAGACTGATGGTAAATCATTCCCATTGGCTAACAGGATAACTTTCAAGCATGTCTTTGATGAGTCTATAAACAGTTTCCATTTGTTTGTGTTACATGGCATCTTCAGTTCTATCATCAATGCATTTGAATTAGGGCCGAACACTAAGCCTTCATCTTCCGAATAGAGTAATTTCAGGGTTGACTGCTCGATCCTGTAAGAAGTACTGAAGAAGAGATATTTACGTCATTTTCTAAGAAATTCCACTGCTGAAGCCGAGATCCAAGAAGTTGAGATTTACTCTTAGGTAACTCCAAACCCTGACGAGATCATTTAATTTTGACTGAGAAACGAGGTGAGGTTGTCGATGAGCTGAATTAGATGAACACTCTTCATCATCGGTGGACGTATCATTTGATGGTCCAGGCTGTGGCTCAAAGTCTTTCAAATCCGTTTCTGGCTCTAGAGTATAGGTTTTGGGGGCCACTGGGATTGGCAAAGATTCGTTCTGAGGAACTGGTCTTAGAGCTGAAGGGATATTAGGATACTGAATTGTATGCTTACTTTTGCTAGAGAACCCGACGATGGAAGTCGTACAGAAGTAACAATCTGTGAGATAACAGCGAGCCAAATCATAGACACAGGAAATGGCACTGATTCACCGGTAACTTTGAGCCATTTGGGGAAATTACTGTAACAAGTAGTGCAGCAAACTGTTGGAGCCCAATTCTTGTCCTGATCGCCAACTTGACAATCAAAGTAAAATTATAAGCAGTTTTAAGAAGCGGAAAAAGGGCTTTTCGTCGCGCTTTTAAAGTCAATGAAACTGTTTTCGTTGCGCTTTCGGGCAGAAGCAGAACAAACATAGCAGAAGCTATCAAGATGATTTTTTACATTCGCGTGGCATAATTAAACAGTAATTCAATACCCGATATTAATCACAACTCACACTCACGTACTCTAATTCATTTGGAAAAAGTCAGAGTAAAAAAAAAAAATTCTACCGTTTTGCACAATTTAAACAACTTGGAAACACAGAATCCCCGGCTAGAACACCGACAAGTTGACTCTACGATCGCTTGAGGTGTTCTGAGGGAAGATAAGGATTACACTGCAGGACTATGGTGACAAGATCAATGCAAGTTTAAACTTGTCAAAGCATGAAAATTCTTGTGCAAACCTGTGCACGCGAGGTATTGAGAGCGCCAGCGTGGTACAGTAATTCTTCCGGACTGTGTATAATTATTTTTATTATTGTTGCTATATATTTTTATTATTTGGGGGTGTTTGGGGGAGGATGAGGAGGGTGAAAACTGGAATATGTAGAAAATAAGTTATAAAATTGCGAAAAGACCGGAAAACTCGATCATTTTTAATTAACTTTTTACAGTTTTAGGGGATTAATCCCCCCCTCCCCCCTTCAAATTTACCTCCTTGCTACAAATGTTTTAGAACTTTTCAACTCTCTAGCCTCTCAGAAGAAACGTAAAAGATAAAATAATCCTTTTCATCCCTTCAAATTATCGCAAAGTGATAAAAATACGTGGGGGGCTCCAAAAACGGTGGTTTATGGGGGGGGGTCATATTTTGTTTCAGGAGCTTATTTTACATAAGAATCAGAAGGAATGGTGTCAGGGCTGATTTTCATGCAGACCAATGTAATTTATTTCGCTGACCACGACTGTACAAAGTGAATCCAACTTTTGATTTGATGATCCTGATAGATAAGTAGAGATTTTCAAATAAAATTAGTTGTTAAATGAAAGTATCTAAAACTTCATCTGTTGACTTAACGGTCTAGATCCCAAAGATTTTGTGAAGTTGTGTTTTCGAGAAGAAGCTTAACGAAGATACATATCCAGTGTATTAGAAGGGATTGAATCAGCAATGTGTAAGTCTGGCTGAGATTTAAAAGAAGTTAAAAGCTTCCAGTCATAATCCAAACTAATAATTTCTCAAAATTATCTGTTAGGTGAATTATATTGAAGTCGATGATCAAATGAATTGCATTGGTGCTTCTCAGCTATATTTCTAGTTAAAACAATATATATATATATATATATGTGGTGTGTGTGTGTGTGTGTGTGTGTGTAAGTAAGTAAGTTTCACAATTTTTACAACAATTTTATCTTACGTTGTACTGTTTTCTAAATTTAAAGCTATTTTAGTAATTCTTAGTACTTTATTAAATATGAAGGAAATGTGACGTAATTCCTAGTTTTATTATTATTATATGATATAATGTAAAGCATATCATTGATTTTGATAAGTTCAAAATCCAGTCCATCCCATCGAAAATGATGATGGAATTTTAAACCATTGATCAAGCTAGTCTTATTGAAATATCATAACAGGCAGACTCAAATTATTAAACATAAGTTGTTTATACATTCTTTAGAATACTGGAACAATAATTTGTTTCATTAAGCCCGCAGCCCATCTAAAGAATAATTATGTGCCAACTTCACAAAAAGTTATCACTTATATGTTTTTAATTTATGTTATTTAGTAATGATAAACTAACAGTAAAAACATTGATAAAATTATGATTACAGGCAATATTAATGCAATAATTTTGCTTGTCCTTTTACACAGTAAATTGTGTGTATTTCGAGAATAGTAAAGAATAAAAAAGTAATGCAAATCCTAGATACAGACTATGCTTTTGACCTACACCATAAGAACTTTTCTAATTAAAGGTTTAACTGTAAACAAATATAAGCCCTTGTTTGTTATTTGTTTACATAAATAGAGAAAAATGTTTCATTGTCTAAGAAAAAATACATCAATACCTTTCTTTTGCAACTGCAATGAGATCAGAGTTGTTTATGTGTCATTTTATTTTTTAAATATTGACTGGATATTCTTATTCTACCGGTAAATTTATGATAGGATTTTCTATTATACAAATGCAGGGTCCACGCTACTCCTTCGAAGCTCCAATAACTTCCAATTCCTTAATCCTTGATCTATTCCTTAAACTAGCAGTTCCTCTCAAGGACAGTAATTATTAGAAAACTGTATCTGTAATTTTGAGACTATAAATATTTATTTCTCACCATTTTCTTAAAAGTTTTCATACACTATCTGGCCAAAAGTATCCAGACACCCCCTAAATAAGTGGATCTGGCAGGTGACATAATTTGATGCTTAACTGAAAGCTATAAATGTGTTGGTAGTGGTTTGTCAGGTCATATTTATGCGTTTTTGAGACAATGAGTAAGTAAAAGGAGCTTAGTGACTTTGACCGTGGCATTATAGTGGGATGCCACCTTTGTGGGAAATCAGTTCACCAAATTTCGGACATTCTACAGAAGCCAAAATCACTATGAGTGATGTAATTGTGAAGTGGAAACGTCGAGGCAGTGAAACTGCAGAAAAACGAAGTGGCAGACCGAAAAAAAATTAGTGGACACAGCCGAAGAACTATGAAAAGGGTAGTGAAACAAAATGGCAATTTCTCGTTGATTGAAATCCCTCAGGAATTCCAAAGTTCATCAGGCTTTAGTGCTAGCAGCAGGACAGATTTAAAAAACCTGGGATTTCATGGTCGTTCAGCCGCTCACAAGTCGAACATCACTCCCCAGAATGCGAATCGTAGATTGCAATGGTGCAAAGCTCACCGTCATTGAACTGTGGACATATGGAAAAATGTTCTTTGGAGTGATGATTCTCGCTTTACAATCTGACTGTCCGATGGACACGTCTGAGTTTGGTGGATGCCCGGCGAGCGCTTCTTACGTGACTGCATTGTGTCTACTGTTAAGTTTGGTGGTGGCAGCATCATGGTGTGTGTGTTTCATGGTTTGGCCTGGGTTCCTTAGTTCCTGTGGTTGGAAACACGAACTCTGAGATGTATGGGGACATTCTGGATAATGCTGCTTTTCCACTCTATAGCAATATTTCGGGGAAGGCCCATTTCTCTTCCAGCAGGATAACTGCTCCATTGACACATCGAGACTTGCGCAGGCATGGTTTGACGAAATGGGTCTTCAAAAACTGGACTGGCCTTCTCAGAGTCCCGATCTAAATCCCATTGTATACCTTTGGGACGAATTAGAACGCAGATTATGTAGCCAGCCAAATCGACCATCCTCACTGCCAGCACTCACTTCAGCTGTGATGGTCGTCTGGAACTCAATTCCTATGGACACCTATCAAAAACTGATGGAAAGTCTCCCCAGACATCTCCAGGCTGTCATAGATGCAAAAAGAGGACCAGTATCATGTTAATATATGCCTCAGGACTCTTCGAGTCCGTGCCACTGGGTGTCCGAATACTTTTGGCCAGATAGGTTATTTGTTAAATCGTTTTCTCGTTAAAGACTAAAGAACCAAGCGGCAATAATTATTCCATAAATTTCCTCATATAAAAACTAGCTTTTTGTGGTGAAAACTATTTTATTCTTGAATTGAAACTTCTCAAATTTTTCATGGTATAAATCAATTGCTTATGAAAATAATACTTGATCTTCGTATAAAATTAATGACGAAGCAGTAAAACAGGTGATGAAACAGCTGTTGTAACAATGCAATCATTATTATTATTCATCTCATCACTTTTGTCTCACTTTTCTTTGACAAAAATCCGTTTGCAAGTGAAGTTGAAATGTGCGTTCTCTGAAGCACAGGCAATTATTGTCTTGAGTTTCTCTCAAAAATCTTGCGCAACTGACTAAATTTTTGTCTCCATTTGACAGGAGAACCGAGAAATGACTTCACAAATGCAAAGGTATTTGTCCGAAAAGCGAAAAGAATGTAACAATAAAATGAAGAGTCAGAACTACTTTTAACTTCATTAAAACTGAACGTTTCTGCGTTCGCAATCATTCGCACGCGCGCGGTCTCCGGAATGCCGCATTTTGAAACAAAATGCTCTGGATTCGTCGGTTGTTATTTTTTCTGCCGCTGTTACTACGTAATTTGAGGGGACTAATCGTTTAACTAATTCTCCCTCGTCGGGGTAATTAATTTGAACGTAGAACACACACACACACACAGGGTGGTTCCGCTTTAGAAAACATACCTCTAAGGACAGGGGAGAAAGAGTTATGGAAACACTGATTACTACAAAACGAGTAATTTACTTAGTCTCCAAGGTTTAGCTAGAATTATTTTTCTGTTGCGCAAGATTAATCGAGTAAAGGGATTTAGTGTAAAAGCAAATAGAAGAATTTGGGTTAATTTGGGCAGAAGAGATTTGAAAATTTGTGCAAGGTCTGGCGGAGCATTTGAGCCTCTCTTAGTATATAATAATAAAAAAGACATATTTACTGCTCAAAATTTTATTACCAATATATTAAGCTATAGCAAAATTGACTTTCTTTAATTCGATATTAAAAATGTATCAATGCAAAATAATTTGATATGTATAATCTTTGAAGTATGAAATAGCTTTTGGTCAAGTATGCATGACGCATTGTACAAAGACTTATTTTTTTAATAATTTTTTGTAATGCATTATACTACAGGTGAGAAAAATTTATTTCACTGTAAATAAGAAAATTTATTCATTTATCTTAAATATTAGAGTCTGTCATTAAATAGCTGTGAGTTTATGGATTGTGTTAGAAAATTTATGAATTTGTGTACCTAAATAAACCTGTTACATATTAGAATAAATTCAGAAACGATTAATTTTTGAAATTGAAAAAAAATAATGAATTTTATAGAACAATAATTATTAAAATAATATATTAAAGTTGCTAACGGTAACATTTTGTGAAAAACTGTGAACAGAATTATGAAAACAGAACAGAAGGATTTGTAATGTAAAGAAACTCTCTAAATTTAGAGACATAAATTATGATCTATTTAATGCATATTGACAGGTCTGTATATATAAAACTACACAGATAAAAGTGGGATTTTTTACTTTATTTCATTTTTAAATTTAACAAAGAATAAAAATGCAATTTTCTTTGTTAAAGTTTAGAAAAATCTTTATTTTTAGGGAATTAATAAAAAAACCAAAACTTTCGAGTGATATACTACTAACCATTTCCAATTGTAGCTAATGAACTGTAAGGAGTTATACGTTAGCAAGATTTAATGAATATATGTTTTCCAAAGAAACCTTCGTGTTCTCTCTAGTTAATGTTAAATATTGTTGAATCCCTGGTTGAATACTGGTCTTCCATGTTTTCAACTACAGAAACATTGTGAGGGATAATGTCTTTATCAATACACACTCATGCTCTGTTCTGGGGGGTAAATTGTAAGCTGATCATTAATTGAAACTTCTTTTACGTATTAAATATTTAGAAGAAAAGCTTTTAAAATGATGCACTATGTACTCAAGCCACTGCGTTCAAGCCTCCACCAATTGGCGAAGGAATCTTGCTAAGCCAATAAGAAACTCAATATGACTTGAAGATGGTAAAGTGAACAGTCCCATTAGATACCTTTCATGTGTTATTTGACATTATTAGAATATGGTGCTTATAGTCTAAAGTTATTGGCAGTGCTAAATTTGAATTATATAACCCAATTTCATTCAGAATTAGATTCAATAAACTATACATTTAATTTTTATTTATTTGATTTTTCGGGAGAATTCGTAATACTATAAAACTTTTAATTATGTAAGTATTTGTAATTAAAATGCAAATTTAAATTGTGAATACTTTTAATGCAAAAAAAAAAGACAAGAACAATTGAATTATAAATGTTTTGATTTATCTTCAACAATATAGAAAACATAAATTTATCTTAGTCTTAAAACACAGTGTAGGATTCAGATCGAAAGTTTAGATATTACACTATCGTATATTAATGGGTAACAAATTCATGGATATCTCTTTCTGGAGCAGAAAGTATCAAAATATGAAATTCAATTCTAACAATGGTGCAAATTTGGTTTTTGACTAAAATTTATTTTCTTCGACAATTTAATTTTTGTAACAATATTTTCATACTTGATATCAGTTGGAGTTCAAGAGGTCTCTCAATAGTAAAAAGAAATCATCTTCGAGTTACAATTTCTTTGTAGATACGACGAATGTAAAAATGCATTTGATTTCTCAGATGTCAAAATTGTACCTGTTATAGTTACTGGCACAAATAAATTTTAAATAATGAAATGGAATCAATTTTGTTGATTTTGCATTTACATTGAAAACTTTTTTTTAAAGTATTAATATTTGTCTAATTGGTCTTGTCTAGTATGTTAGCTATGTTCATCAGTACTGTTCACACAGGATTGCGATTAATGTAATAAGCTGAGTAAAAGTATAATATTTTTCTCAAGATTCTTAAAACTGGAAGGTGACAGTGCGTGTTGTCGTGCCGTTATGGCAGAGCTTAGCACACACTTTTAACCCATGAATTTCAAGATCATTAGCGAAAAGTGTTGAAAGTGCTCCGGGACATGCAGAACCATTCGTTTACAAATGGGGCCATTTTTGTTATCATACTGCTCCAAGGAGCACGTCATCACGCGACGGGAGAATGATTCGCTGTATGGATGCGTAGAAAATTTTCTATACACATAAGAGAAATTACATGAGATTTGATTAATATTTATGCAAATCTGCAAGTAGGGAAGTATATTTATGAGCATGTATTTAATAGTACATAATTACTTAAATAACTTTTAATTCATGATACAGATATAAAAAATGGTTTAAATACATAAAGACTCGTTCTATATGAATACAGGCACTACAGGTATTATTAAGTTTTATTAAGGTATAAACTGCAAAGCTTAAAATGCTGTGAAATATTGTGTTTTGAAGAACTTGCGAGTAAGAAATTATTGACAAAGGATATTGTAGACCGTATAGTTTTAAAAAATATTTTGATAATTGAAGAAATATATATGAAGTATACACAAAAAGTGTAATTAGATATCTACCCCTACTTTCAGACTTCAGAACATTATTGCACCCAATAGTTAGGAAAATATTCTCCATTAATTTTAAATGAATTATTTTAGCCTCTACAGCTATGAAAAGGTAGCTTCCAGAATTCGTAAATGCTTCCTTATCAACAAGTTCAAATTACAAAAGATAAATTTAAAGTGAAGAAAAGATTTATCTTGCTCAATTTAAAAATAATTTCAATAAGTGCGTCCCCCATAATGGTTGAAATATAAAAGGATTTTTTTCCCGTTTGATATGATATACGTACCGCTTAAAATGTGTCTGCATATTTATAAAGTAGTTTCGTTTTACTACCTCATATGAAGAATACATATGAGAAATTCAGATCGATTTATACAATATCTATAGATTAAAACAATTGTCTCTATGCACTCTATCATCAAGGGATACAACAAGCAAATAATAGATAAAACAGTAATAAGCAATGGTATTACATTCATATAATTCAATATTTGGCAGACGGAAATATCATAATAAAACAGTCACTGTACAAGAATTTTATAAGGGTTATTATATAAAGTTATTGTTTAATGCTTATAGAGATATTGTTTATTGTTTATAGTGTTATTTTACGAGAATTACTTTTTTGATTTCTAATGGCAAGTTTAAAGACATAGGAAAACAGAGAACAAAAACTTGACTCAACAACAAAAGACGGCTACAGTAATAGTCTATGAACCCAGTAAGGGCCTGTTCACATAGAAGTCCGTTGCGTTGCGTTAAGGAAAAGATGACGTTGAGACGAAAATAAACCAATCATATGGCTCCAAACGATTAGCAATGAAATTTTTAACGCCTATGATTGGTTTATGTTCGTCTCAACGTCATCTTTTCCTTAACGCAACGCAACGGACTCCTATGTGAACAGGCCCTTAGTCCCTTGTTTCCCAATAACAATCGAAAAGGGAAATCTTTCAAAGATCAGGGCAGTCAAAGCAGGTGAGTCTCATCCATCATCTTCCGAAGATCGCACAGTCTGCACAAAAAAAAAATCAGTGACGATTTTGAGGTGACACAGATATTTTGATAAACAGTCGGTACCGGTCACCAGGTGAAATTTAGAAACAGGTCTACGCCTTGGTCACTTAGGTATGTCTTTGATTTTAATCTCCCTGGGCTTTTGATAGTTGTTTTCAAAGAACTATTGTCGGGTGGCTTCAATGACTAACTTACGGATAAGGTGTTTGGTGGTATTAAAAGAGACATCAGAATTGAAAATCTGCAAAATGGCTGCACCTCTCTGTCAGGAGATCAGCACACTTGTTGTCAGAGACTAAGCATGGCCCAGGATCCATTGCAAAATGACATCTTTGTGGTGGCTGCTTAAGCATCACAGGAGCTTCCTACACTCAAGGATGTCAGTAGAGTGAGGTGTATTATAAGAATAAATTGCAAATAAGGCAGCTTTAGAGTCACAAACGATAACAACTTTGGCATTGCAGTTATGTAAGTGCTACACTTATTGCAAAGATCTCTCGATGGAAAGCAGATCTGCCCTTTCCAACAGGAGCAGAAAAGCTGAAAAGCCTACAAAAGACGCCTGATCCTGCACAATTTTCCATAAGAGCGATATGTATAGACATGCATCGAATCCGGCTCAAGATACAACACGTTGATAGTCTCGCAGGTCAAAGACTTCAAAACTATGACGTAAAAGTCATTTTTATATACATCTTGACCAAGATCAGTGCAAACCCGAAAATCTTTCTTTTCGATGGGGTTTTGAGGCGGAATGAGTGGTTTTGGTCCATGATTTAAATCAAGATGGCTCTTCAAGAATTCCCTGTACGAAACCACATTGAGTCTTAAGTGCCTCTCGGGTCCCAGGGAAAGACAATCAGGTATCCTAATAATTTTATCCCATAGGAAAAGGGTCCTTTCAAGTATAACTAGCTTAATGGGCTTATTTTCTGTCATCAAAAGCACGGCATCGATTGGTGTTGTCTTAACTGTACCTGTGATCAATCGTGAAGCTTTATTTTGGACTTTCTCAAGATAGTCAATGACTTCTTCAGAAGAGACGATTAGTGGTTCACAACAGTAAGAAATCAAGAGCAAAATAAATGTCTTATATGTAAGGTTTAAAGTCATTCTCAAGTCACACCTGGAGGCGGCAAGACGTTTCATTAAGGACAACGTGTTTGACACACGGTTTACAATACTCTCAATATGTGGTTTCCATATTAACTTGCGATTAAAATTTGCTCCAAGATAGATAAATTTATCACTTTCAGGAATGACAAATCCCCCATAGAATAGTTGGAGATGTATGGTATGATGAGTGAGGGAAAAGGTTTGGGAGATAGTTTTATTTATTAAGTTTTTTTAAAAACTTTCACGTCATTTACATCACACCAGTCCTTTTAAAGAGATTAGAGCAAGGACTAATTTATCTTCAATATTATTCTAGCATTCAATCTAGAAAATGAAGTGGTCTGCATAAAGCAAGCACTTCACACCTGGAATGGATCTTAGTTTAAGTACTATATCATTAATGTAAACATTAAATAGTGTACAACTGGATTCTGCACCCTGTGGTAGACCAGTTTTAAGAATTTTGTACTTTGAAACGCAGTTGACATACCTAACTCCACATGTGCGTTGACTGAGGAAACCAGCGAACCACTTAAACATATTATCATTAACACCACACAAGGAAAGCTTAAGCAGCAGGTTCTCTCTCCACACTAGCTGCGTTTCTCCATTGTGAAGGGATCATTCCAGACTTCCAAATTATATTAAAAAACTCTATTAAGGTCTTGCAGGCATTAAGATCTTTGGGCTTTAACAAATCTGAGTGCGTGCCGTCTTCCCAAAGAGATTTTCCAGGTTTAAGACAGTGTAAAGCATGAAATAATTCATCATCAAAAATAACCGATTTGAAAATGGAATGTGTTTGAGATCCAGTAGAAGTTTCCGGTATGCATTTTAATTTTTGTTTTACCAGCCTTGACTCCTTCTTTGCGAAAGCGCCTTTCTGTTGAATAATAGCAAAATGATTTATAAAGGCATTAGTTATGCCATAATCTGACGAAATTGATGCGACATTTACAAATAAGGGTTGGTTTGAAGCATTCACACCTTCATCTCTAATAATATCAAGGTATAATAATGCCATTTTACTGTCCTTTTGGAAATCAAGGGAAGAAATGAAATTATTGAAAGCTGAACGCTTTTTGACCATAACTGTTTTCTTGAAAAGAACTGTTTGCCCTCTCCAGACCATGTCCTTTTTATAAGTTCTCCTTTTTATCCTACTGCGCTTCAATTTTTAAGTTCTTTAGACCAGAAACTTCTGCATTTTTAATGCAATTCTTGGCACAATTCAGAATTTTGTCTATAAAAATGTTGTATAGTTTATCAGGGT